>JAPYZN010000681.1:0-36631 GCA_030522865.1 Psyttalia lounsburyi
TTTTATGATAAACACGATGCCTAAACGTAAAAAGTCTTCTTATCCCATTTTTTTTCCAGTTTGGGCTCCCAAGCCCAAAAACACCCTCCTTACACTCTCCACCAAGCTAGAAAATTATACATATCAAGGCTCATCTCAGTCCTCAAAATTTCGTTTTTCGAGGCTCAGTTCAGCCTTTCCAGCAAGCCTTAAACGAGACTCGTTTGACGAGCCTGAAACGATGTTATCATTGTAGGGTTAAAAGAGGGCTGATCCAAGGCTGGATCCCAGCCCTCATTCAGGACTTTCAAGGCTCGGTTCAGGGTGTGATGAGCCCTTTTTCGATTGTCAATTCCTACCTGGGAATTGCTACGGGAAGAAAAAAAATCAGGCCAATGTAATTGAATAAGTTAGGGAATTGAGGAGAAATTTAAGTTTAAGAAGGCAGAGTATGATCGAATCAATCCAAGGGGGTAATTACTGCCAAAAAGTGGACACTAGATTTTAAGAGTTCATTCTGTCAATTAGAAGAGGTGGAAGAAATAGGCTAGTGAAGCTTCAAACAAAGAAAACTTTTGTAACATCAAATGAAAAACAGTGAAAATGATTTTAAGATATCAAAATGTCGAATATGGGATTTTGAAAGACGAATGCTACAATCTGTCAAAAGACTTCACTTGAATTTTTAAAATATGTCTCTCCCCTCTGCGAACAAAAACTAAAATCTCGATAAAATGATCAAACATTCAGGTTTAATAGAGACCGGAATTCGGTAAAAAAAAAATTGACTAGAGGTGAGGGAAATTTTGCGGTCTATATGATATTCCGCTAGTCTGTTACCATTCAAACAGTTAGTTTAACCAAAATTTCTTCAATAATTTTCCTTCAATTTTTATATCCACAAGAGAATTGATGACAGTGAGAACCGTTTCATAATTTTATCTCAAACTGATAAAAACAAAAGAAATTATGTCCTTTTGTTGTTCTTATCTTCGTGGTCGATGGAATTTGAAAAAGTTCCGTAGTCACCATTTTTGCATCCCCCAAGGAATATCTCCAGAAATGAAAATATTTTGGTTTTATTTATCCCCGAGAGACAAAGGCATTTTGCGAGGTGTTGGTCATTGGAATTTCTTTGGGGCTTCTGCTTGGTCCACAGTCTCGCAAACGTGAAAAGGTGGGATGCAAAAAAAAAGAGGGAAGAGAAAGATATATATCATGGGTGTCAGGGTTGTACTACGACATACCATTCTTTTATGCTGGATACCGCTACTAACGCGCAAACGTTATATACGTTGGACAGGACTGCGACGGCATTCACAAATTAAGGAAAAACCAAAGTCCGTGGGATGTCTGTCCTTCATAAAACTTTGTTAGCACCTGAAGTAGACGACGTGGTACGTGTCTGCAGGAGGGCCTAATTAAACACAAAAAAAAAGTATAATTACATGAAAAAAATGTGCAAACAAAATGAAAAAAAATCGAGGTGCTACTCACATGCACAGGAACTACGCATTTGACATCCCTTTTACTTAAAATTTTTCTATTCATTACAATATTTTTAGTGGAAGTTAATAAACCCTTACATTTTTATTCGTTAAAAATATCCGAATCATATAAAGTGAATAATTTCAAAAAAATCAAAATTCTGTATCAATATCAAATATCATTATTACATTGCATTTTTTTTGCATTTATGTTTTTCTACAAATTTGGATTCCAGCTAATCATTCTTTGTTGGGCAGCATCATTTATATTTATAAAATTATTCGGTTGATTATCCCGCATTTCTTCCCCATTATAATTCGACCAAGATTTCAAAGAATTAATGTTAAAAATTGACATTAAATTTTTTTGTGTTTGTTTTTCGAAAAAGGAAATCATTGAAAATTCTCGTCCAATTGTCGTTTTTTAAACATATTTTCCGTTATAGACCGACACAATGGAACCTTCGTCAATTTATTAATGACCTGTCCACGACACCCTTCAATACAATTAAAAAATAAAAAATTAGCATAATAACATTTTCCCCTGAACCCTAATCAAAACAAATTCAAATGAGCTGGCAAAAGTGTTAATTTAATTTTCTTACACAGATCTAATATCTTCACTTGTTAATTTCCTTGATGAATATAAAACATCGTAATATCTACTGAGCAATGCTCACGATACGTACGGGAAAGAGAAGTGCGGGTAGGAGAAATAGAGTTCATATGTACCAAGCCAACGCACACGTTTGTCTCTCGTCATTAGGTACGTCTACTTCGTTAGGATGAGTTTTTCCCCCTGTGCCGCTAATGAGCCTGCCCCGGCAAGTAGCCCCCGTGGTTTTCAGCATGATAGAATGAGACGGTCACTATAAAAAGAGATAATAAAGTCACTGGGATAAAACTGGGTTGGACACTCCTCTAGTCCACACTCTTCTCGTATCATGTGCTCCATGCATAGAACTTTAAATTTTAATTTGCAAGAGTCCAGACAACGGCGGGTATTTTTTACCCCCGTCAGCGGAAAATATCTCTTTTTCTTTTGAAATTCCTAGAACTGGGGAGGTCTGCATACTTCGGTATATTCCACTCAGTTTTCCAATGTTAGTTAAGTTTTGCAAATTATATTTCATACGGATTGAAATGCGTATGCTGTCAGTGAACTACAGAGAGCGAAAAATGTATTCCAAAGTGGAGGGAACTTTTCTTAGCAATTAGTATGTTTTAGCAATTAAAAAAATGAATGTTCTAAAAACAAATTCGAAAATATGAACTTTTAATAATGTAGTTTGAAAAAAATAATTATCGTATACACTAAAAAGAAATTGTATGGTTTTAATGATTAGGCAATGTAAATTATCTTTCGAAATTTATCTCTTGTCTCTTGAATATACAACGAGGGTTAAGAGGTATAAATCACCGAGCTTCAAATTTGATAATATTTTTTCTAATCTATTCTACCAAGTTATATTTATTTTTATATTTCCGACATATTCTTATTTTATTTTCATCTACGATCTCCTTTCCGATTGTATATTCCGTAATGCATAATAATGCATAATTTCTTAAATTATTTATGCATATATGCACAATTGCCCATTTTTTGAAGAATTTTAAAATTGACAAAATGAATCCTGGACAGATAACGGTTCTCCAATTTCTTCATTTCTGGATACCACCAACAGAGAAGATAATCCACTCGCGTAGGCTCCATCTGTTATTAATTCTCTTTTATTTCCCCCTGTGTACCCTTCTTTTTGCGTATTTTCATGAGAAAAAAAAATTGAACAATCAAAAGTATTAACCCGAGTGCGGTACGTAGTAGCAATTCATTCAGCCGTCCGAGTTAACGTGGCACCTCGTTTAATTCGCCGAGTATTTCCTGCAGGGTCGACTTATTCTCAAAATACTGGCGACACGGGGGCACACATCGAGTAACAGCTGTTCGTGTCTCGTCTCTGAATCCTCGGTTGACTTATTCGTTCATGTTTCGCTTCGTTCCACGAATGTATTGCATTTTGTATTTATTTCAATTTTTGCTTTATCTTTACATTTCCAGACTGCACTCCACTGGGGAGCCAAACACGGGGATGAAAACATTGTCAAACTCATCGCTGGGACCTACAAGGATTACATCAAGAGCGTCAACGATACCACGGTAAGTTTCCATTCTTCTCAAAGTCCAAATGTCGTCAGTGAACTACTTTTTGGGGGTTGAGGGATTCTTGTTGAAGAAACTCTACCACTATTTTCTTTGTTTTTAATTCCTCGTACATTAATTGATCGAGTAAAAATATAACGTGTCAAAATATAACGTTTTTAAATTGCTTATATCCCTAACTACCCTCATTTTTGTGCCTTTGTTCGGAAATTTTGTAAATTTCTATAAAAACGTACAAACCAAAATTTGCAAAAATGAATTTACAATAAACTCATGTCAGTCAAGAAAACTTTGCCAGCCAATGTGCAATAATGCTCTGCTTATCATTAACTTCCGAGAAAATTTGAATGCCCTAAGAGGGGAGCTCCACCGAAAACTGATCCACTGACGCAAACCACAAAATTTGTAGAGCAAATAAATTATTACACTGCAATATTCTTTCTGTTCTCGGTGACTGATAGAATGGGGTAAGTTCAACCGATATTTTCACGTCCGTTGAGACAAAAGGGAGTTGCTCGAGGGAGTGCAGAGTGCCTCGACGGAGGCAGGGAAAGAGCCAGGCAAAGACGCCAGATAGGATCGGATGCGTGTGGTCCGCCGCTTTACTCTTTATAAGACTTATAGAAGCCAAAGCGCATACAGAAAGAGAAAGATACACTCGGTGTGCTCGTTAGCGGCTTGCGACAAACACTGTACGACTACCATTGGCTCACTATGGGCTTCCCGCCTCAAAAAAAATCATGATTTAAGTGGTTTCAGGCTTGATGCAAGTGTATTCTAATTGTTTTCAACGTGACTGTAACTGAAACAATCTTAGTTTTGGTTTTTAGGGACGTGCCACTATTTTTTTATGAAGCTATCACCTATCATTTCCAGGAGTCTCTGGATGTTGATAATAGGTTTCTAAACATCAATGACCCTAAAAATTGAAAATTCAATGAAAAATCTTCAGAATTGAAAATTGAAATAATTTAAATACGGGAAAAAAACGGAAATTGAATTGGACGCCAAGAAAAAAAAGTGAAACTGTCGGAGGTTTAAAATTGCGATATTCGGAGGTGAAATTAAATAGAGTAAGGGGTCCTAGCTGAATCGAGTCATAGAAATATTCTTAAATCAATTAGAGCATGCATACCTGAGTAAGAGATAATTCAATCAATTCCGTCAATACCGACCTGAATTACATTGAACGCTCCCTAAAAACCCGAAAGTTATCACTGAGCCAAACGTCAAAAGGCAGAAAACACAAAATATCTAAAATACAGACTGGCCTTTGGGATTGGAATTCCACGCCCAGAAATCCATCGGACCTGGGTCTGTCGGAGACTTGTCTTCTTGGTCGTAGTTTGGGGGCTGAGCTTTGGAGTGAGGTTCGGCTCATTTGTTTCGACGGTGTAAGTCTGAGCTCTGGGCTGTCGACGCCGCGCCACCTCCGCCGCTCGTCGTCGTCTCGTGGACCGCCCGAAAGATAGAGACAGAGTGACACAAGTCTCCTCGCTTCCCTTTACGTTTGTGGCTCCCTCATGTAAATCGCTAATTCCACTCGGGGACATTAATTATCTCGTTACACCCGCGTCCCACCCCATAGCTCAAGTCTCCGTGTGCGCATAACCGACAAACTGCAAGAGAGAATGTAGAACGAGGCGGGATGAAGAAGAGAACGGGATTAAGACGGCGAAGAGGTACTTGGGGGAGAGTCTTGAAAACGAACCGAAGAAAAAAGGAGTCGCATTCCGTGTACCCAATTATCGGAAGAAAGCTCTCCCTTCTTTTCGCTTACGCGTTTACCCCAATTGTTTTTCCTTTTTTTTGGTTTTGGTCTTGAGACTGGTGAGTGCATTGAGTTCATTCTGCCTCTCTCCTCACTCTCCTCCCCAAATCCCTTTAACCGAGTTCCAAAAGACGAAAGATTATTATCTCAATGTGATCTGTATACGCGACGAATAATGTTGTTCCTCGGTGACAGAAAAAAGGAATTTACTGATGACATTTTTATTCATCTCTTTTCACCCGCCAGCTTTTAGTCGTCAATGGTTTCACTTTATGGCGAGAGTAGAAACGATTTTTAGCATCGAGAGGCCTTAATCTGTCACCGATATACCGAGAGAGGAGCGGTACTCCACCGGCTTATCGGGTATAGGATCGACTCGCATTTAATCCTTTGGGAGAGGGGAGAGGAGAGAGGAAAAATAAAGAGGGGTAAAAAATACTTGGCCGTCTCGCGGGAGACCGTAAGCCGCGCCCGGGTGGCGCCTTCGCGAGCCATACGGTGGCGTGCGACAGCCACGACAATGCAATCTCGTCCCCGCGGTATCCACATGGCTCACCGGCAGAGCGTCCACCCGGTGGCCCTTGGGTATCTCCCGAAACTACTGTAAATGCGGATTTCTTTCTTCATCCGAGGACCAGTTTAATTCGTAAAATTTGATAAACTGAAAAAAAACATTCACGGATCACCTATATCTGTTGGAAATTTTACAAATTTATAAATTTTCTTCGAGTATCAATTTCTCCTGCATGACGAGATGCGTTAAATTGTCATGGATAATTCTCGGAATTAACAACAAAAATATGGCCCCTCTATTGAATATTACAATTTTCTTCTATCTCGAACACCTCCAATTTTTACTTCAAAGCGTATACTATATTATAAATTGCTCGACCACGTTTCCTACACGACGAGAAGTTTTTTTAGTAAATTTAGCGTTCCGTTTAGTAATCGTGTAGTATTTTCGACGTTCAGAAAAAATTTGCCAATCGCATAGTAAAATTCACTATCTTTAAAAAAAATTGTGCCCACATCAAGACAATTTTTAGTAACGGCGAAACAAATTTTATTGAGAAATTGGGGAATTTTTTGGGGAAAACTAGATAACTTTTATTAAGCAATCAACAAAAATTATACATTTAGAAAAGTTTGATTAAGGAGTCGGCAAATTTTCCTGACCGATTGAATAGTTCTTATCGTACTCCTCTATAGCTTTGAGTAAGCAGTCGATAAATTTTACTGAAGCGCTACGATAATTTTCCCCGAGCGACCAAAGGGTTACACGCTTATACAGCGGAACGGTAAGTTTTACTGAATATTTCCGTCTCGGTAAGCTCTTAACTGCAGAAATTATTCTTGCCATATTAAGCCGTACATTCTCCCAGTTTATTCAAGATCGACCGAGTGTCAATGTGGGAATTATGTCTTTTCCGTGAAAATAAAAAGACATTTTGAAAAGGGGCGAAGAAGTTGGAAGAGTTATGATTCAACACTCCCCGATTTAGATGGCAATATATGTGGAGAAATATTAAAATTGAAGAATTCTGCAGTGTAATATAACACCGGGGATATTGGTGGCCAGCAGATGTCTTGTTTTTCAACTGTACGACGAACAGAGACATTGTGATGCCCCTCTCCATCCTGTGTGTGACGGATTGAAAGTAAAATGGAAGAAATAAAGTGTAAAAAAAAATTTTTGAACGGGGGGAGAGGTGAATAGAAAATAAAAGTAGGCGAGACAAAGTCGCGATATTGTCTCGGATAACGTGTTACTTTAAAATATTGTCAAAAGTATAAAAAGTTACATACACTGTTATATATTTTCCGGGGTGAGCATGGTGGAGGAGAGCAGCCAGGGTGAGGGAGACGAATGTGACTGCCTCTGCGACACTTTGCCGGTGGCTCACAAGCACACGTGTTGCTAGAAGTGGAGGACTCCGCGAGGAGTTGGAAAAAGGGGTTTGGGGTGGGCTGTACAGTGGGTGGAAAAAAGACGTAGCATACTGTGCCGTATATTACATGGGTCTATAACAGTGGACTTTAAAATGGAGTGAATGGATCCGCCACGCAACCCCTGCGTCAAGGGGTGCATATTCGTATATGCAGGGGGGGGGGGGGGGGGGGGGGGGAGGGGCCGGGCGATTTTTTCAGGTGGGGAGAGACGCAATTGTTTTTCGTCCGCTCAAAAATTTATGATTCTCCATCAAATTTTTATTCAACTTCAATGTTACACGGACTTAGCAGGGTCTTAGAATAGTTTAATCATTCTGGAGTCGAGTGTCATATAGAAAAATATTTTGGTACGATTTACCTTTTGAGAATTGGAAAAAGTGGGCAGTGTATTTTTTAGAATAATTTGTTAAATAGGTGATAATACTCATCTTTGAAAATTGCGATCTTTCATTGGAGGTTCTTCGTAGATGATTAATTTTTTATTTCAAGATTCTCTTTTCGAAATTATTGATAATAACCCGCATTTAAAAGTCTATCAAAAAGCAATAACCTATCGAGATATAATTTTTTATGACAAGATATTCTGTAGTCCTTTTGATTTTTCGCTGATACCATAGCATCCGAAATAACCTTTCCTGCAATTAAAAAAAAAGTGTGATTAATAATCAACTACAGGTAGAATTTGATTCACAAGCTATTTACAAATTCAATAAAAACCCCAAAGCTCTAGTTAGAAATCCTGGGAATCGATTCAGTCGACACTGATGTTCGACTCTCTCGCAACAGCGATTAATTCAAAGCGCCCACGTTCGCGGTAGAGACAATGAGAGCCGTGGACGCCACAATTACAATGAATTTGTCCACAAGAGGGAAAAGAAACAGACAGGTTCCGCCACGATATACAATACCAATACCAACATATGTATACATGCAATTACAAAACCTCGATACATGCGGGAATAAAAAAAATCCCATTCCCGCGCACCTCGTTTTCTCGCATTGGCTGGGATGAACACATTCGTGATATCACGCGGAAACGTTGATTTCGCACGCTCCAGGTAATATTCATAAAACAGTTTAATTATTAATTCCTCATTGTCTCTCAGCTCTTACGCATATAACTGAGACGTACGCCAGACACGCAGGGGACTGTAAAATGTAGACAGAAAGGGGGCCGCACACTTTATTTCCCTCCGTCTCTTGTCTCGTATCCCTTCCTCTCATACCTCAAGACTCTATTTTTTTTATTATTATCATCATCATTGTTATTATCATTCGCTCTCTCTTATTTTCCAGGGATACACGGCACTCCACATTGCAATGCAGTTCGACCACGAGAATATTTTCAATTTACTCGTCCAGGTTTACGGTGCGTATGTGACATCTAATGCAGCTATGCCTGGCATGAGTCGTTAATCATAAGTGATTGCGTAAAAAATGTGAAATTGTAAATTTTCTGTACCATCGAGTTGAGACTAGACAGTACGACATTGCAAAGATCGTGGACCTGGGTGGGGTTCTTGCAAACAGAATTTGCTCAAAGTAAAACGCCGACACTGGAGTCCACTTGTCAACTATTATGACAGACAGACCATAACTTACATTATTTCAATATGACATTCTCGGAATTCTAGATAATGGGTGATTGAGCTAGACTTTTCAGCGTCCCTTTCTAAGTTGAACGACTAGTTCTTTGCTTTTATGAGGAAAAGTATTTTGCCGTACTGCTTCTAGACCTTTCTCGCCCGGGAATTGGTATTACATACTTCCCAAACTCGAAAACTCTAAAATCACTACGGCAAAATATTATGCGGCAATATACTATTTTTTCATTACCTAACATAACTTTATCTGTGTGAATTGATTTCTGTCTTTGCGTTTTCGTTGATTTCTTCTTCATTTTTGCCTTAATGATCGCTAATTTAAAAATTACTGCTAAATTTTGAACTGAGAAAAAAAAACAAAATTCAGTTTATCTAGAGTGATAATCTTTTTAGTATTACTTATGAGAGGCACTCCCTCGTTTTTCCACAATTTAAATTAAAACAATTGTACACCAGAACAATCAGACAACACAATTAGTTATTACTCATTGGACATTAATGTGCATACATATCAGGTTCTTCGCGAAATGCCAAAAAACTTCCCTTCATTCTCACTTTCATCATAAATTAGTTTTGTCTCAGCTGGAAAATGAATCATTTCGCCTAGCACTCCTCACTATTCATCAGAGCACAAAACCTATCAATTCTCCTTGGCCAATCGATCTCTGATAAAACACCATAATCTCATTGCCCCAATGTAGGAGCCAACCAGGAGATTCGGGACCACAGTGGGAAGAAGGCCAGGCAGTATCTGGCCTCGCAGGAGGCTGCGGTTAGCCAAGATACCTTCCGAAGTGAGTACATTCATTTCTCAAGCTCTCTTTAACTAGATTAACGCCAAAAGAATGGAAAAAAAATCCACTGCAATCGGATTAGTTGCACTAGAAAGTTCTGTGATTAAGGACTTCATACGTACACGCTGGATAGAGTATGGCACATGAATTACCATATTACACAGATGCATATGCATAGAAGAGTCAAGCCGAAGATTGATGAAAGGGAGTCTACTCATGATTTACTCAATTATGTCTGGAGCTTCAGTTCTCTCTACACATTCCAGACTTCGCAGACTGTGTTATTTCATTTATTTTACACTATTAAAGTGAATGAGAATGGGGTGTTTGAAGAATGGTGAATGGATGGGGTGTTTATGATGTTTTACTGCAATGATTTTCTATTTTGGGCCTTTCGATTTTAATTCTTCTGTTGTAGGGATTACCGCTGCCGTATCGTTGAGGCAAGTTGAGAAGCACACTGCTGCTAATTTTATTTAAGTACGCTTTAATCACAGCAAATTGTAAGAGCATCTTGAGAAGTAATGTATGATAAATCCTTTTTAAACCACATGTGGTAATAACAATGATGTGTATCATTCAAACACGGGTATTATTAAAAAGAAACCATTGGATAACCTAATTGGTGGTTGTATTTAACAAAAAGGCAAACGAGGAGAGCGAGAGAGAGAAAAAAATCACAAATTATCGCAACTGCTGAGTAATTATTTTTCACTTAATGCAGTAATACTTTATTGCCGTGAATGCACGTGTTCTTTCAACCCTAAGAATATCTCTCTTTCGCATATAAAAGATCAAGGCGCCAAGTGCATACGAAACGCATAAACACAAGAAATATATTCACCGGTGGGGTTACCTCGTTGGGTTTAATTATCGTTTCATCATACCAGTGTTTCTCTTTGAAAGAAAATTATTTTCCTTTCCCGGTGCAACTTGAGGATCTTGAGAGTCAACATTATGCTTCAAAGAGCGCGGCAAGGGCATACATCACAAGGGGCGGTAGCAGAAACTTCACTAGATAACGTCCTATTAATTATTAAGCCGGCTAAAGCATCTCTTTTATTTCTCGTCATGGAGGTGGCATGTGTAATTATTATAACACCGCTAAATTCTATGGGCACGCGTTTTATGCATTGAGCTTGAGGGATTGAAAAAGAGGCCAAAGGCGGTGGAATAAAAAAAAATAGTGTAATCGTATTTTAAAAAAGTCTTCCGCATCTCTTTGCACATAATGCACTCAACCCTTCTATGTCTCTCATTTGGCGATAATGCTCACCAACTACGGCACACGCGTGATTTATTTAACTCTCTGTGTGTTTAATTGCTCCTCTTCTTACCCCAGTGGAAGGGGCTTCAATTCACCGTAATTAGTTCCTTATCGTTTGCATCAATTAACAGAGTCAACATTTCTTTCTTTCTTTTTTTTCTTCTTTTTCACTAGCTACTTCTGGTTAGACAGCCTCTCATTGTATTCAACGATCCAACTCCCACTGGCAGTAATGACATTAATATTTATAGGTGTACATCAAGCATCATCCAGGAATCGTCAAGATTTTTCGCTTCATTATTTAATGCTCTATTAACCAATATATATGATCTTCGTTAGCCAATTGACTTTCTCGCAGTCATCGTTGGTGTGTTCTTGAAAAAAAAACTCTCTAACATTAGTCGAATTTGTGTGAGCGTTTACTGTCTCATTTTACTCAGAATTATGGTGTAATTGTTGTTTTGATTTACGTCTTGCAGAAATAAAAGCAAGGAAAAAGCACACAGAGAAAGATCTTGGTTTCCTACGAATTGGCTCATTGAACGTCCGCGTGAAACGTACGACGGAGGCCTTCAGCCAATTTCTGGGTGTGGCCAGTAGTGGAAATAATGAGAAAATTCATAAGAGTTGGGGATCTGCGGATAACATTCAGGTAAATATCTGATGTTTAGATGAACATGGAGGGAACTATTGCATCGTAGGTTTCCAGAGAATTATATTTTAAGGATCATTTATTTCGGTCAAAAACCACTAATCGTTGCACAATCTCAATTTATGCATATTATTGATGAAAAATATTGTGTGATTTTCTAAAGGTATGATGATAGTCTAAGATTTCAAACCCAATCAGGCACAATATTACATGTCACGTGGCGATAAAAATATGTTCTGACACACCTGAACACTTTTCATTCTGTGTAATTCTCCATTTGTTGAGAATATCTGAATTTGCTATGGTTTTTTCTATAGCTCAATGATAAAAACCAAAAAAATCACTCGAGTAGTCTCGATTTTTTTTGCATAAGCCATACGGCAGCCATTATACGTGAGTCGTTCGCTCGTCTCCACTCATCCGTGAATCGAAAATAATTCAGCATGGAATATGTTTCCCATAAGGTTTTCTGGCCACGACTCTCCGATATCAAATTGAAATGATTCGCTGGAGTTGAGTCCTCCAAAGAGTCTTCCCGTACGCTTATCTCCAATTTATAAAATATTATTAATTTTTTTGATGAATCAACATATACAGGGTGTTAGGTAGTGCCCAGACTTCCTTTGGAGGCTCAGTGGAAAAAAATTGCAGATTCCGGGAAAAAAGTTTAAAAAAT
This sequence comes from Psyttalia lounsburyi, assembly GCA_030522865.1. Lineage (NCBI taxonomy): Eukaryota > Metazoa > Arthropoda > Insecta > Hymenoptera > Braconidae > Psyttalia > Psyttalia lounsburyi. The sequence goes on from JAPYZN010000681.1 coordinate 12,342, forward strand.
ATTTATTTTCATCACGCTGTGTCGGAAAAGTACTTTTTCGACACATTGAGTTGAAAAATTATGTTCGTAACAATTATGTTGTGCTCGTGGGATTATATCACCTCCCATTCGCCAAAAACCATTTTTTTTTCACTTGTTACGGAATATACTGTTAACGAATTTTTTTATCTTAAAGATTGAAATGTGACAGAAAAACGTTCAATTAAGGTACATTTTTGGTATCCTCTTTGTATCTTTTCCCAGGAATGTGATATATGGCGAACCAGGAAACTATAAGAAAAGGATTCCAAAAATATATTTCAATTCAACGTTTTTCTGTCAAATGTAACTCTCTAAAATAAAAAAAATCCGGTCGATCAATTTTTTCATTACATTTCTCCTGGAATTTGCTTTTTTTTCCCCACCGACCATCTAAAGGAAGTTGGCTCATTACCTAACACCCTGTATAGGTTTTTCGGCAAAAACCTGAACTTATCAAGCATTTCGTGAAGAATAGAATGAGCTATAATGAGTAATTTTTTAAAATCGGATTCATTACAAAAGCGAAAGCGGAGGAACGTCAAACGCACGAAATATTTGCAAGTATTTTCGGGAGTTGAATATCCGCTATAAAGTTTAAACTTTTAGTGTCAAACACGGAATTAAGTATTATTCTGATTTACAGGAAAATAAGGTGATGCCTCCACCAAAGTACGCCCCAATCAAGAAACGCAAAAGCAGGCGAGCCCAAGATTTTACTCCTCGTCAACATGCTGCTAGTCAACCCAGCACACCTCTTCCCCAAACTAAAATAGGAGGAGGCGATAATCCATCCAGATTAACAAAACGTCCTTCATCGACCACTGCTGTATCACCAAGTACCCCGAGCCGATCCCGAGAACATGATTCTGATTCCGACGGAGCCTGCGGTTTCGATTCCGCCTGGCGAGGCTCTGCCCAATTGTGAATTGCTTTATTTATTGCAGCGTTTATACATCTTAACGGGGAATTCAGGGAATTTTGTAAATGGATTTTGTAAATCTAGTTATTATTTAGTTCTCCTATTCAATAATTGTTTGTAGAGTGAGTTTTTTAGTGCCTCAGATATTTTGGAGGGGTTTTAGTTGTTGAATATTTATAATTTCACGAGGCCGTTGCTGGCATGCATTAGATCTCACAATGATTAGATGCATTTTTTGCATTTACATAAAATTTGATATTTTATTACAGAGTTAAATTATTCATCATATTTTCAATTTCAGAACAGCGCTTTCTGTGAGCAAATATTATTACTTTATTGTGGACTTCGTCCGATGGTACAAACCTAACTACTTTCTACCTTACCAGCAGCCAGTGAATGTCGTGCTTAAGCTAGTGCTGCCCCCGTATGTTATTCGAAATTATTTCGGCCTTCACATTCAAATTATGATGATATTATTACGCATCCTTAGTATTCTTTTAGAGAATAAGATAATATGTATTGAATGAATGAATAAGAAATTCATAAACACTGAATTATTTAAAACGTTTCTAATTAACAAGTTTCCATTACAAGAGAAGTGACAAGAAAAATGGGGCAAAATAAAATTTTCGAGATCAACACTAACTTCACCCGTTCATTATTATTGTCTCAATTATGCAATACAAAACATGGAAAGTCGTACGAGAAAATTCAATAGGCGATGTTTCTACATTCACTACAAAATTCGATGCGATTTCTATTAGATTCGGTGCAATTTTTCAGTAAAAATGATGTAATAAAAAATATTTTATAGAAATATGAAATAGAATTTGTATTTTCTGTATAACTCATTCTGCCGAGATTATTTTCTAGAGATTTGCCGGTTTATATTTTCTTACCACTTATTTTTACATTTTCTCATAGATAAAATGAAATGTACTAAAAAAATAAATATGAAATTCATAAACATTATGGATTAGCCAATACGTTTTTAATTTAAAAATATTCATTACACGAGACGTCATCACCAAAGTTTTACAGATAAACATGATGAGGGGAACAATATCACTACCCATTAATTATTATTTTTCCTAGTTATAGAAAATAACACATTATGGCGCCTACGAAAATAGTTTACAACCAAAATTAATGTATTTAATGCACTAGAATTTGCTTTTTGTATGCAGCTCATTCGATTGAGAGATGTTTTACAAGGCTGCTCAGGATTAAAGTTTCTTCTGTAATTTTTGTAATTAGAAAAAACAACAATAGACTAAAAAAAATCATGTCCCGCACTGTCGAGAGCAAATATTTCTGCTAAATCATTTATACACTACGATCAAATTCTATTAATTTTTTTAAACGATTGTCACTTACTACTTTCCATGAACAAAACAGCGTGCAGAATTTTCGAATAAGTCATGGAACTTTCATAAATAGTACAATTGAATTTTTTAACAAATGCGATAATTTCTTCCATAAAGCTATCCCTGCATGAACCTCGTAAGTAACATAAGTACCAAACATCAACCTACGACCCACTCCTCGTGTTACTAGTGCGCAGGGCATTAGCTATAACCTGTTGCATATGTATTTTTACTTGCAGCTTCATGTTCTCCGGTACTTGTCGAAGGGAAGGCAATAGTGAGAGGAGAAACATTTTCTCGTAGTCCTCCTCGTCCGGCATAGGTCTCTGGCCAACGTGGGAGGAAGCAGCTTCGGGAATATCGTTGTCAAAGGGCCCCAGGGACGCCTCTGAGAGGGGATCAAACATATGTGAATCAGCGTTCATAGACCCATTTGAGTGATTCAGAAATGATGTAGTGGCCTCAGGACTGCCACCAAAAGTAACGTCCAATGATTCAGCCTCCTCCTCGCACATTACTTCCTCAGTTTTGTACTCGTTTTGTTCTACCCCTCCATTGATTAACGCTATCCCCCTGAAATGATAAATTCACTCATTTTTATCCACTTAAAAAAATCCAGTGTAACTATGTTTCAAGAGTTCATCCCATCTACTAATGTACTCCTTTAAATTGACCTAAAGATTGCATTAGTGTTTTAAAATTAATTTTCGTGTCGCCGGACCTGAAAATAGTATATTTCCGGCCGGTCGTTATGGGTTTTTTACCCGCGCGGAGTTTGGTGAGCTGAGCCGTAGGCGAGGCGGCCAACCACGCGAATCCAAAAAACCCATAATGACAGCCCAGTTCGGGCAAGAACTCGTACCAATCCCCGGGCGAGGAAAAGTGAAGAGCAGTACGGAAAACTCCATTTTCGTTAACGTGGAGGACGATGGTCTGTTTTTCAAGGCATGAAATTAACTATTTCGCGCCAGTACCATAAAAATAGTATATTTCTCACCTAGGGAGGAAAAGTCGACAAGTCGTCCTCACGTGCAAAATTACGACCCGAGCCGAAGTTGAGGGTTGTAAGCACGTGTGGAATGCTTGTCTGATTTTCCTCCCGAGGGTTGAATACGATTTTTCTGTCGAAATGGACGAAAGTGAACATTTCTAATCGAGTGAAGCGAAGTTAGAATGCTCACTTTCGGTCCATGTAGGCAGAAAAATTAATTTGTATTACTTTAATGCACATTTCAAAATACAAGCTGCGGACATTATTGATTTATGTTTGAGAAACTATTTTTTTTCCATGAGCCCACGAATTAGAAATTAGTTTTGACCGCTATGATACATTTATAGCGGTTGACAACTGTGGGTTGAGAACAATTCGCTTAAAGAATAATTGCAATCGTCATTTGTTGATAGAAACTTTGAGGATAACATGGCTATGACAGGATGAACACTGTACATATCTGCATGAGGTCTCGTGACTCTTAGCCGCCACAGAATAAATTATAATAATGGTACGGAAAAAAATAATGAAACTATGCAATCATAATTAATCGAATTGATGATGCACGACTCACCTCTTGGCTTCAATTATTGGAAGTAGAAATGTTAATTTCTTGAAATAAGCGTATGGCTTCCTCTTCCTGACACCTCCTTCCGCCAATATCTGTTGCGCTTTGAGTTCCTTCGTAAAATAATCCCGGATGTGTCGCCATTTGCCGCGTAAATTTTTCTCTACAATAAGTGATAATTTGTTTATTAACATTAGAGAAAGGCTCTCATATTAATTCTAAATCATTTGGCTTTCATCGCTCGGCGTTTCGTAACTCAATAGCGACAGTTTTTCCTTAATCAATTATACCCCAATGTCATACAAATTGATTATAAAATTGAGGATCATGTTTATGTAACTTCGGTTGTCGTTAAATTTAGGTAATAAAAGTTTGATCATTTCCTTTATTGTGCGGTAAATTTGCGGATACTGTTTTATTGTCAATATTTCTGATGTCACCATGAAATTTCGAAAATCATTTGCGTCATTCAAAAGGTATTTTTATGAATTTCTTACGACTGAAATTTTTACGCATTCTCTGAAGTGATTTCACAAATATCAATTCCAAGCGTTTTCTCATTTATATACTACTTTAGCAATGATCGAAATAAATTTTACGCATATTATTCATCAGTACTTTTACTACATTCATTGTTCATTAAAAAACACTTTCCCCGTGCGAATCAACTTTTTCCTTTATCTGTAAAAAAAAATTATAATTAAAAATTTGTATGTAAATAAAATAGCCAACAAAATAAATTTGTGAGAAGTTACACCAGCAATCGTGAGTAATACTCAATGTATAACCATTTTTATGTAATCGGAAAGAATCTTATCTTCCTAAAAAAAACGTAGTAAATTTTCTCTTTCACCCACTACAGTATTCATCATATTGCCGCGGGTAAAAAAATCGAACAAAACGAGAATTATTTGTGCGGCAAATTTGAAGTCCCAGAAGACTATTTTTTACATTCCCAGCAACATTTTTACCAGAAGAATTGAACTCTGATATAAAAAAAAAAATTGTTTTCTCAAGTACTTGCAAGTTCAAATAGACATCGTTAATATTGAAATATCCTCCGGTTCGGCTGTAACCACTAGCCACGACATTCAAGCAACGTGCGCCACATGATCCCGTCTACTACGCAAGCGCATTACCCATCGTTTCCTGCATATCCGAGCTCATGTACCTCCAATCTTCGATTATGGACTCGGCGATTTCATTCCACGCTTTGGTTTTTGCGAGTCTGTCTCCGTACATATCGTGTCGGCAGTCGTAGACTATTGGCTTCTTCCTTACCTCAGTTATGAATTTTTCAACGTCAATCATGTGCGTTTCCGACAGCTGAATTACTTTTGAATTTCCTCGACGGGGATACATTTTACCGATGCGGAGAACACAAACGTCGCTAGAAACTCACGCGGACTGGCCACACGCTGCCGTTGTATTACGGAACGTCTACACTGCGGCTGCGATGCGGAACAAGTTGCGACGTTGCCAAACGTACCAGCGGTTTGGGCAACATTGCACTGGCTTTTTGCGTTTTCCTCCCTGCATCATCCTGCATTATCCTGCTGAAACAATGATTGGCAACCAAATTTTGGCTGCCTTCCTTGCGACATTTCGGCGAATAAATTAATTTCGGCATTAAGAGGTATACAGTGAGCCCTTGGCCACTCATTACTCCATTTCCTGTGACCGCCGCCGCGACAAATGACGGGTATTAGTCCGGAAGAATATGCCGGATTCATCGTGCGGATTTGAACAAGATTTTTTACGCTCTAAATTGAGCCTCGGGGCATTCAATGAATGTATGGAGACAGTGGATATTACTGCATGGTGCGGCGCGATGTTAACTCGCGGGCATGAACGCTGGGACCAACACCCCACAGACCCCGAGCATGCTCGTTACGATCAATAAAATAGTGCCCACTCAACTGCGCAAAGTCCAGCTCTGCCCGACGTATTTTACCCAATTACGATAGAGAAAACTATTAAATGAAATTAATGCGAAGCCATCTTCGGGAGATTGATAACTGCGATGTGTAATTTATTGCTCATTAAAAAACCACTTGAAGATTTTTTTTTTTTGGTCAAATTACTGTCATCAGCAAATAAAACTCAATTTTTTGGTCGTTGATTTTTAAGACGTAATAAATTGGCCGAATTTATTTCTCGCATTTTTTCCATCGGAATATTTAAAATTGACACTTGAAACCTTTTCGAAAATTCAATCTCCTCGCTATAAATTATCATTTATGTGTGACTCACATTTTTTGCCTCGATTTTTTTATGCCTCTCTTTTTACCGTCCTTTTTTGCTTAATTCCGAAATATCTGCAGTGCCAGCCTCTCCTGCGCACTCCTATTGATTCCACCTGGCATCTGCGTCAGTAAATGGCGTGGTAGCTTCATTCCTACAAAACACGAAATGAAAAAAAAAATTTAACCATCACCGTTCATTTTAATTTTGTCTCTCCGAGGACACCGTCAAATATCACGAAAAGTCTGACGTAATATTTTCTTTCACTCCCAAGACAAGATAAAAATTCTCAGCTTCCGGGTTCATCTTTGAGTACCAGGAGTTTAGAATCCTGTCATGCATTTGGCCGACTATACCGGATAGCGAAAAAAAAATTGCCATTGGAGGGCAGTTACCGCGCGAATTCTCTCCGCCAATGATGAGTCACATTGTCCACGTCTCTCTCGTCTCTTCGTTGAGAGCATCGACCTTGATGGGTTGGTGACAGAGATGGCTTCAGGAAAAAAATCGTCTGCGAGCGAGACAGATGCAGTTTTCAGGGGCGGAAATTCATTCCGAACTGGTCCAATCGGGCGACAATAGGGAGCAAACATTTTTTATTGATTTTAAGGGATTCTCCCTCAGCTTGTTCTGCGGGACATAATCAAAATATTCTAGAAAACAAATTTTAATACCGATTATTAATGTTAATATACTGACGGGAGAGGGAGAAGGTGCGAGTCGCTCCTGCCGGACTCCACCACAAGTGAATAAGAGACAGACGTTTTCGCTCCTGTGGGGTCATAGTCGGTCCGAGGCCTCCAAAAAGTGCATTTATCAATCAACAATCTCTCATTGAAATTAGGGACTTGAAGGTTTATAAAAAATTATTCGCAATATTGTAGCTATTTCTAGATTGCGAAAAAATCATTTTTAAGAAAATAAATTGCTTATCCGCAGTTTAGTCCCCAGTGGAACATGAAAAATTGTAAACACAATTTTCTATGAAAAAGGTTGATGAATAAAAAAACCATGGCAATCTGCTGATTGGGCAGGCTTCCGCCACCCCCACTCGCTCAAATGTCATAGTGATAAGTACGACTGCATAAATGTAGGCACTTGAGACCCTTGCACCGTCGCTGTGTCGGCTGTGTGCGTTTCATAGGTGATCTTGCCCCTATAAACGCAAACTCTGTTACCGGCAGACTGTAGTTGGCGGTTGTGGTTCAGTTGCCGCCCGGCTCGAACAACGTGAAGGTCCCTCGTGTTACCTAAAATTCTCGTGCACTCAATCAATTAACGCACCAGTCAAAGTAACTAAATAATGGCGGATTTCCTTGGAAAGAAGTACAGACTCTCGAGCAGTAAGAATTTCGATGAAATGATGAAAGCCCTGGGTACGTACAAATCAAATGAAATTTATCGCGATTTGCATTCGCACTGCACTTTATTACTCATTAACGACCTGTTGAAACAATCCGCGATATTAATCGGGCGTATACCACGCGGCGAAACGATCGTAAATGTCACTGCTAAAAGATTGAAATAGAATTCACACGCGGAAATTAATGATCTGGAAATAGTGAAGTGATATGGAGGCCCTGGCAATTCATGCTGATTGATAAATTACATCCCATACGGGAAATAAACGCCAACGCCGTCAGAATCCACCCACCCGATGCATCTTCGCTTATTTTCGTCATTCAACAATCGATATTTTTGTCGCCAAGTGGTGAAATGGTTTAGGATTATTCCAGTCCCGTCCGTTTATTTTTTAATAAATCTTCTGGAATTTAAGGCCAGTAGTGCAATTTTTATCATCATCGTAGAGTGAATTGAGAGCTACAGAAAATGTTCTCACAATGACAGGGAACAAATCGAACTGCCATTAGTCTTCAATATCTTCGGATTAACTACCGGGGTTGAGATGAATCATTGCAGAAACAGCTTAAACATGGGCAAAATAACCATGAAAAAATTTCACGCCTTCATTGTCGAATTATTGACAACTAAAGACGGCCCATTCCGCCGACGTCTTCCTCATTGGCATCAACTATTGTTATATTTTATTAGAACATTTCGGCGTCTGGATGTTTTGTCATTCAACGTTTTACCGCTTCGTTACCGAATTCTCGTTAATGCAATAATAGGCCGACGAGTCCGTCTACAGGGGTGACTATTTACGCTTCTTTTTCAATTTCTCCGCAGCCCTAATTGATTCCTTATTTAGACATTGAGAGCATTTTGAGCGGCTCATTTTGCGGTGAGGCGGGGCGACAAAAGGAAACCCTCGTTTTTCCCCATCAATCGGCTTCACACCTCCGGATAAATAAAGCCACCTAACCTACAATTTTCCATCCACTTCACGCATCGTTACATTCAGTTGTAATAATGCAAAGGACTACACTTTGCTCCTGTGTCTGTGCATGCGAGTCGAGACGGTAACACGCGACCGTGCGAAAATTACTGGGTGGTGTAATATAGGAAGGAGTATGCACGGCTCCCCCTCTATTTCTGTGTGTCTCTCTCTCTCTCTCTCTTTTGCGGTATGCGCATCGGATTACGAGAAATAATAATCGAGAGATGGTCACACGATCCAGTTTTGTAGACATCGCCTTGTGACCTTGCATTATTTGAACGCATTGTCATGTAAAGATATTGAAAAATTGAAAATTTCACGGTTTATTTGTAACTTTAATTAGATTGATGACTGACGTCAGGTGACATCGTTGGAAATTTTAGTTACTCATCGATCAATGACTGGGTGAATTGATTTTATTACTATGTTTTTATTGCGCTGCTGATCACTTTTACTTTGTTATGTTTTTTTGATGGGAATTCCTGAAAAAATACCTTCAAAAAGTTACAGGGCGCAAAAGACATTTAAAAGAAATCGTGCGGAAAAATCAGATTTTATAAACTTTTATAGCAAAAATAAAAATAAATAGATAAGTAGATAAGTATCTATGAAACCATCGGAAAAAAATGTCCAAATTGTAAATTGGAAATTTTGTTATACTTTAAAACCGACTTAGCTTTTTCTTCATAAAATGATTTAGTACATATGGAGTCTTTTCGTTTTTTGAGTAATGCCTCGATCTAGTATAATTATTTCTTTCTAATCCTTTCTAATTATTCCTATCATTACTCCTTTTAATTAATCTCACACTGATAATCTTCTATTTTCTGGGCTTTGATTAAATCGTTGTGGATCATGAAGTGACATTAATGGAAATTTTTGCACCTCATCGATCGATGGGCTAATGAGTTGATTTATGCGCTGGTTTTGCCTCATCTATAACAATGAGAATGTTAGTAATCCGGTGTTTAGACTTAAGGAAGCCAATCAAACCGAATACAATTTTTATATAAGCTATGCTGTTGCAGTTTTTTCTGTAAGCACTAGTATATTAAAATACAAGTCGCGTAGTTCGCCCCAAAAGATCGTGTAAACACTTTTTTGAAAGCTGATAAACATTTGGGCCAACGTGTTAATTTATTTTTGATGTAGTACAAATATTATTCAGTCAAGTGACAATTTCCATCATTGAGAATTTTATAGGCCAAATCATTATTGAACCTAATGAACATCATTGAATATTAGATTGATTGAAAACGAGGACAAAACCCCATTCTACTAAGCTAGCTATTTCAATGGTTGTTCATGTCCCATTATTGATAACATTCAATTCGCCTTTAATGAACATTCACTTTCTGTTTGACTATCGATTGTTGATTGCAATGGTTATTTGTCTTTTGTTTTCCTCATGAACTATTACGCCAATGAATGTGTAATTTTGTAGAATTCAACAGAAGAGATCTTAATAAAATGATATTACGAAAGTAGAATGTGATGACTCCCCAATTCCAGTAGACAAGATCAAAAAGTAGAGGAAAGCCATTGTGTATAATAGATAGTTTGATGGAAAAACAGCCGTACCAGTGTCGGAATATGCCATTACACTTAACGCATTTTTAACCAAGTTTTTATCTGAATAAATAAAATTCTCTATTTTTCCTCTCCGAAGTGATCGATTCCAAAAGGAGATAGTAGTCAACTAGAGGAATGCAAATACCGGGTTTATTTATTGTTCAAGTCCGTAGGTCAAACTTCAATGGCTTTTGGTTGCTATCTTCAGCAGACTCGTAAGACGTCATAACTGATTAATTCCAAATAACAAATCGAGATGGGTACCGACCACTTACTCCGTACAGATTCACCAGTCGTGGTGAGAGCACTTGAGAAGTCTCGCATTATCATTTCAACATGCTCGGGTTACTGGGAAAAAGATATAAGCTGGTGTCTAGTGACAAGTTTGATGACTACATGAAAGCCCTTGGTGGGTGCAACGACCTCTCATCTCATTATTTATACTCTGTAATCATTGTTTGATTACAGGTGTGGGGTTGGTGACCCGAAAAATGGGAGCTCAGGTGAATCCAGTTGTCGAGCTTACCAAAAACGATGATATTTATACATTGAAGACAACGAGCACCTTCAAGAGTTCGGAAATCAAATTCAAACTCGGTGAGGAGTTCGATGAGGAGACTCCGGACGGCCGCAAGGTCAAGAGTGTTATCACCTTGGATGGAAATAAGATGTCTCATGTTCAGAAAGGGGAGAAAACTACTACTATTGACCGAGAGTTCACCGCGAACGAGATGAAGGCCGTTAGTAATCGATTTTTTCTTCATTATGCGAAACATATTCTTCCCACTGTCTCATATTTCCAATTATTTACACTGATAAGGGGACGTATTTTTTGTCGATAAGGTATGGTAACTGTCAGCAAATGGGAACCGGGGAATATGAACGAGTTGAATTTTTTACACTTAATATGCATTATCAATTAACGTCAATGAGGATTTTAGATGGGCATCAATTCATTGCCGAATCAATTGATTCATTTGCCCGGTCTTTGGAATATTGTGGCAATGGGGAGTTAGTTAATCAAAGAGAATTAATTTCTCCATATTTTATCGTAATGGGAGGAGAAACGAGTAGTGAAGATAATTATTAAAAATGTTCAATAGAAAAATATTTTATAGACAAAAAATGTTTGATCTTCTCTTATTCGTTTCTCATTAAGAAATCAAGTGAAACGACTTGGAACTAAACAGTTGGAGTGATCTCAGTAGAAATTCGTTAAATTATTTCTCAACAAATGTTTTCATTAACGTATCTATCAAATCTCAAAAAAAAATATCTATCAAATTTATTCTACCAAATATACAAGGTATTCTCTAGAATCCTTACTTATCAAAGGTCAATGTAAATCTGCAAATGGCCATTTTTTACAGTTGCATCAACTCCGTCTCGTGTGTATAATTTGATTCTTTGAAAAAGGTCTTCTGAATGACTTCCCTAACAAAGACCAACTGATTGATCAAAAGTACCGCCAATTATCAGTATATTTTGAGGCACGTACGTGGTCTGAAACTAAATTTTCTTCTAGTGCGGGTGATGAGGTAGCACGCAACTTCTGGTATTATTTCTATTGAATAACTCTAAAGTTAACTCGAGTATGTTCCATTGGATAAAAACGGCGGGACCATGGTCATGCCATAGTTATCCATTAAATTGACCCGTATATCTATCTGAAAGCAAGAGTCACTCGATCGTGTGAATGGGCCATGAAGCGACAGGAAATCATCAATCAGGTCTCGATCAAGTGAATCACAGCCATTGAATTTAATTGTTACAGATTATGACGGTTGACGATATTGTCTGCACCAGAATCTACAAACTACAGGAATGAAGACGTTATTGAATGATTTCATTGATAATTAAAATTACAAATCATTGCTGGGAGTATCTGGGGGTCCAGTTTGCTTTGCTTTTCATCATGCCTGAACGTTCATAGTCTTCTGGAAGCTATGATATTATTCTCGATTTTTCATATTTAAGATATACTTTTGTATATTCGTTGAATACTTTCTGAATGAAATAAAAATAAGACCAATTAAAGTTTTAAAACCAATTATTTTTAACTCGTAATGTAAATATGGAAAGTCAATTGTCGATCGTTGGGTAAGTATGTATTTTACCTCAGATATAGTATTTCAGGATCGTTACTTTTAAAATTAGTACGTCAATCTTGTTATCTTAAATTTCAACAGATTTCTCGAAAACTCAGACAAAAAGGGTCACTTTTCCATTACTGAATTCAATGTCTCTTCCAGTCTCACTCCGCCAATTCTTTATTGAAAAATAAAAAGAACGTTTTTTTCAATTCTATTTTTAAAAATATTTTTATTTTTAAATATTTTATTTCTTTATTTTTATTCAAACCAAAAAGGGTATTTTTAAAAATTAATACCCTTTTTGGTTTGTCAAGCAAACAATCTTCAAACCAGGTTTTGATGAAAATCTAGATTCTCTATTTTTAGAAATAATAACAGTAAAAATTTCCGGAAATTCGCGAATTTTTACAGTACAATCCAAATATTCCGCAATTTATTAAAATTTTTGATGGGATAGGAGAAATCTGAAGTTTTGTTTTTATCCGCTAAATTAATTTTCGGTTTCGTAAAATTTAAGAATGTATTTATCTGAATTTTCCCATTTCCTATTGATTTTCGGGTAGAACTGGACAATGAATTTTCCATTGATTTTTTTCCGGAATTCTTTGAAATTTCAAAGAATTCAAGAATGCAAGGGAATGTGATAAACATTTCAGAAGTGTGTAGCAGAAATTTCAGACAAAATTGTCAACACCATTTGAATTTCCTATTGCGTCCTCACTTACCTACAGAGCTCACACCACGTGCTTTAACTTGCTCCAATGGCAAAGTCAAAATTTTCCTCGTAGCCGGTAGTTCACGGATTCAGTTGAGGTTATGGCAATAATAACAAACAGCAGTTCACGTAGACGGTCTCCTAAGCCAGAAAAATAAGTGGAGTATTCGAAAATCGTTCGGAGTGTCAAATTCCTCGCTGATAAATTACTAATCATGGGAGAGCTGGAGCAGAAAATTCAGGAGAGGATTGCCATGCTGGAGGAGAATGACAAGCCCGTGATGATATTTGGGAGGGACATCAGGAAGGTTCCATGCTTCAAGCAGGGTTTCATAACTGGAATAATAAGTGGACTTGGCGCTGGCATTGTCACCTTCATGTTCACGAGTAGAACTCGTTTAGCCTCTCACGCAACGATGGGGGTCTTTGGGGTTCTTACCATCGGTTCCTTCACAGTCTGCAGGTATCAATTTGTAAAGGAGAAGCTTATGATAGATAGGATGAAATCAATGATGAAGGAAGCTGTAGAGGCTGAAGGGTTAGAGCACGATAAGAAGGTAGAGGAGGTCGTCAAACTCGTTGAGGTTTAATGTTCTTTGAAACAAAATTGACAGAATTGTCAAGAAATAAAAAATGTGTAAATACTTGAGTTCTGTAAACTTTAAAGGATTAAACATGTAGATAAATGTACGTGAACTAAGATCTTTATCAGTGAATAAAAATATTTAATTATATATATCTAAACTCTTGACTCTACGTATTTTTGGAATGAGGAGATGATGAGAAATTATTGAATATCTGCAAAATTTCGGGCTACCGGGGTAAGATCTCTCGTTAACTGAAAGAAATAAAAAGAAATTCTCAAATAAGTCTTGTCTGAGCCAATTACAAAAAAATAGAATTATGTGGTTCAAATTTCAAAGTATACAAAATTAATCATTACTTTGTTTTTTATAGGAAAAAAATGTTTTGCACACTCTATGAAAAAACTGTTTTTTACTGTCAAATTAACAGAATATATAGATAATTTTTTAAAGGCTTAATGAATTACATTAGTTTAAAATTTTTCTACTGCCCTCCTACCTGTAAAGTGTCATTTTACGCCCGCTTCGCGGACCTGTATTGTCGTTTTGCATGCGTTGTGTAACAAAATATTTCACGTAATTTGTGGTAAATGAAATTTTTGACGAGTGTGATTACAACCCCTCCCCCCCTTCGACTCGGGCTGTAAACCTCACACTCGCCAAAAACATCATTTGCCTCGCCATTACGTAAAAGACTATTGAGCAATGATTAAAAAAACATTTTTTTCAAAACATGAAATTTGTTGAATTTTTATTAATAAGTGAATGTGAATTTGTGTTACCGAGCAGAGCTCGGCAAAGTTTTGACGGAGCCAACTAACAAATTCATGAATTTGATAAAAGTTATCAAAGACAAGTTTGAATATATAAATATTAATAAGCACTTAAACCCACCAATGACCCCTTCCAAAATTAAATAATTCCTCATTATTATTTCACACGATTTCTAAAAATATTGACAAAAGACTAACTACTAACTAATTAAATAGATTGAATTACATTTCAATTTCAATTGTTTGAACTGCCAATAAATAATAAACAATTTATTTTTCACGCTAATTATATTTTTATATTTGAGATCACTCTCCTTGGTTTTCATAGAAAATTAGAAACTTGAAAAAAAGTAGACTTTATAGTACTTTCCTCGGATAATCGATTTTCAAAGTATCAAGTATTTCGATTCAATAGCCCGCGATTTTTAAAACTTCCTTTCGGATGTCCGGCGGAGGTTTAATGTCTCCGGATGACTAAACGATCCGTGGTATGTTATTCTTTCTCTAAAGGGTTCCTTCAAAAGTTTTCGAGTCCAAATGCTTTCAATTGGACAACCGGTTTTCAATCGAAAATCGCTCTTCTGTGCAAACGAGTCTAAATTTAGAAGGCGTTTCTGATTTTTATTTTTTATTTTCACGCTGGTTATCCTTGGAGATAGACTGGAGAGGCTTTCTTCGGGTCATTTGTATAAAATCTGATTGAACAAAAAACACAGCTTGAAAATTGAAGTTGAAAAAATAATTATGCAATCAGAATGTGGTAGAATGAATTTGAATTGATCACTAACTTTGGAGACCTGTCTACCAGGTGTTCTTTTTTTTATTAAGAAGAATTGATCGATAAAGGGGGAATTCATTTGTGTCGAAATCATCCTCTTTTCGCAACGGAATACGCGATGCGTAAACTTTGCGGAGAAATCTAGGACCGGCTATTGTGTGATTGTGAAGAATAATTAGGTAAGTGAACCAAGACTCAAGAATATTTCGGCTTTCCTGTTGACGTCGCTGGTTGAAGGTGAATTCCAGGGGAGCAAATATGTGTGAACAAGTCGCCCAAGTAACTCTGTCTTGCGCATAAAACAACCGAAAATCAATAATTTTATAATCACATTTAATAACTGAAATCTCATCCACCTAATATTAAAAAAGTTTATCTGGATTCAGACACTTTACCGATTTTTTTACTTTGTAGAAGATAAAAATAAAATGATATAGAATGAAATTTCATCTTTCACGGAGATATAATTACGTATATAATTATATTGTTCTACGATACTGTTCTCTGCGTGAGCAAGAGAAGGGAATTAAGAAGTCCTTGGATGAACCCCTTAATGGATCCCACTCAATTCCGCCAACCCCTAGAGTCACGTCCTAATGAGACCGCGAGCGAAACGAGCGACCGGAAATTTTTCTTCTCAGCTCCACTTTAAATAATTTTTCCCCTGCAACCTTATATATTTAATTACATATAGAATCCACCGGTGACTCATTTCAATGATTTATTTATTGTTGATCTCTCGATGAACACCAAATTCCTCTTATCCGTTTATTTATTACATCTCCTAATTAATTTATATGCCGATAAATATTTTGACGATTCAAAGACCTCTCACTTTTGGCATTTTATTTTTCTCTCAAGGTATGACGCAGGTGCCACGGTAAGCACAGAAGAATTTGCGTTGTCCAGTGTCTGAATACTGAAATAAAAAAATTCTAACAGGTTAATGTCTTCATTCTCTACAAGGTATCCCAATGGAGTATCATTTTATTTTCCCATGTAAACACTCTAGACGGATAAATTCTCCCAGACATTTATGTTTCAATTACTTCAATAACTGGCTCTCATCTTAATACCTCGGAGGCATAACAGAATCTAGATTGTGTGAGGTCATCACAAAAAGCCCGGAACGAGTGGGCTCGGAAAAAATGGTAATTTTTCCGTCCATTAATAAAAATTTACGATCAATCTTGAGATCATATACTACCTCTGAATTTTTTTCCTCCAGATTCTAGTCCAAAGTGTCACGGAATATTAAAGTAAGTACCGCACTACGTCATTCCGAGAGATTTATTTTCTCAGTAAACATTAAAAAATTCCATTTTCAACTGATAACCCTTAGCTTTTTTTTTTAAACTGATTTTTAATTAGAATATCTAACAGGTAAATGTCACCGAGAAGTTTAGCCTACACGATATAGTTGCTCAATACGCTCCCTTCATTCGTAAAATGACTAGTTGACATTGAGATACATCCACGTGGTATTATTTTCGAGAGGAATCCACGAAACTTGATGAATATCACCAATTATATATATATTTCGGAAAAAAAAGGAACATTGTGAAAATTTGTTTCTTTCTTTCCCATGCTTTGTGAATCACCTCCAATAAATTTAAATGACGGGTAATCAGTTTTTGGTGCTAAGGAGGGAGCGACGGTGAATTTGAAAGTGTCTGGGTGTTGTTGAGCCCATTGTGAAAATTTATAATATGTGTTGTAAGCAACAAATGTGGGAAAAAATTAATTTCAGAACTTCGAGATTAGTGAAGGATTATAAAGACGCAAAATCGGTGAAAATCTGCTACAACTTATTTTTCGTTTGAATCAACTGAAGATTTTTTTTTATTCAATTGTCGTAAATATTTCTAAAAGTACGCCAAAGCCCGGCTGAAGGATAGAACTACTTTGAGCATTGAAATCCCGTGAATAGAAGGATGATACTAATATTGACCTTTAAATTTTCGGTGAATGTTGCAAATGCCTCTCAGCACTGAACGATAAAAGGTCTGCATGAGGATATGTTGATCTGAATCCTCGTATTTATTCAGTAAATGGGATGTAAGTTGTCTGTTGAATTCATGAATATTCGACGATGCATATTTGGAATTCGTCGTTAATCATTCGGAAGTGTTGTAAGCAATTAATTTTGGAGTGTTGACACCAATTCATTTTGAAGTGTTGAAAGCAGTCCGTGTATCTAAAAGGGCGGACTAGTCAGAATAAAGCTTTCCTTCTTTTCTACTCCATGTTGAAATTCTGGTTGTATGTTGATCGAGGCGGTTAGCACCATTGTCGAATGTCTAATTAATTGGTGGTAATAAGATATTTTGTCGACGACCCAACATTTCGGTTCCCCGGAAATACGTCATTCAGGGTTTTTTCAAACTCGTAGGCAAGCAACTCAAATTACAGAGATTAACATCTGAACAAAGTCGAAACGAAAGTAAATGAGTATTCTAGTTAAGTTCACGCTCTATCCTCAGGGTAATATTTTTGATAATAATTAACTAAGCAATGCCATTCCTATGTAGAATTTTATATGAAGTTATTATACAGCGAAACTATTTTTAGAGAAAATTATTATAGAGAGATTTTGGTGGGTTAATATTTTAATCTCAACAAGATTACACTTGATATGTGAAATTATCAATGGCAAATAATTTGTTTGTCGAGCGTTTTTTATTTATTTTGCCTCACTTCGTCTTGTCGCCCCGAAGCCACCTGAGAATTCCTAAAATAAAGTTTCCCTTTTTGATCAATTAAATCGTGCAGTAATTCTTTATGTAATTTTTTTGTCATTACCTCTACCGCTTCGTTACTGATATACATCTTGCCTGTTAATTCTGTATTACTTTTTAAGGTTTAAATGGCAACTTCCGCTTGAACCTTAGAATAAATAAACTCAATGGAATAATATCTAGCGAAGAAATCAGAGATGTTGGGAAAATCAAAGTTTTGTCAAGGATAAGACTGTTGTTCAAATATTTCTTTCTCAGGCTCTTGAGATAACTAGCTCAATCGTCTATTGTCACACGAGTGTCTTAGTAATCATAATTTTGTTGTTAGTCACCGGAATTGTTTAATTTTTCCTGCGACAGATGTAATAATTTTCCGCGGTCGAATCTGATATGAATTTAATTAATTTCACAACTACGTCGGTGAACGTATACATTTAATTTGTTCATCATTCAATGAGAATAATATTTTTGTTTTTCGGGCATATATCTCCAATGTTTTATGATTACAGCCCCAACCCAAATAAGATATTGATAAGAGTACGAAGGCCTCTACTAACGCAGATAAATTTGATGAGAACATCTAGAAGAGACAAGGTAGACAAGTATACGAAGCCTTGAGAAAAACCCGTAGCGATAGCAGAGAACAAGTTATCAAATTCTACAAAAAAAATCAATAATTGAATCCCTCGGCGATTCTCGAAAATCGATTATCAATCGATTATCGAAAAATAAACCGAGTACCCGTGTCTTAATGAGACCGGTTCATAAAGAATCGCGTGGTGCGGTAGCGTGAACCCATTAAATGTTCCATCTCAATGTCGCTTGTTACGCCAAGTCTGTGTTGTCAGTAAATTTCTCCCCGGATCTGGTGGACTTTCACCGAATTTACTATACTTGATCGTGCAAAAAGATGAATATAAGCTGTTCGCGGTGTGCAAAATTGTGTCTGAAAATCACGTGAGCTCGTTGAAATAGTCATTCATTGGACCCATCCAAATCTCTAGGGACACTGCTATTGCTAACATAATTACCTACCTAAAAAAATGATTGAAATCCATTTCATAATTTCTCATTAAAACATTGTCTTCATCCGGATTAAATTAACCATCATAAATTCCTTAACACATGAGACTACAATTTTCATTACAACAGACAGCTAATTATCACGAAATTGAGTGGTCACGGTGGTGCATTATGATGGATAATTTTTTGTTCTCTGCGTAGTATCCCTTGCTCAATCCTCACTAGCCGGGTATCATAACATTATTCATCTAATTCTGTTAATCCAGGCCTTGATGACCATAGACGAGGAGACCATCGTATATCGAACGTAAAGGTCACTGTCGTATTGAAAAATGTACTGGAAAACTTAGGCTATTCAGTAGAAAAATGTATTGTCAGTCATTGGAATTCTATTCAAATTTTATTGGCACATAATTACGAATAGATATCGCCTCTGAATTTAAAGTTCATAAAAACTTTAAGAATGTTAGGGATTACATTTGTTTATTTGGTAATTTCTCTTGACAAATACGGAATCTTGATGTGTTACGATACCATGTTAATTTAAAAATTATTATTCCGCGATAGGTTTCTAGTAAATAAACGAAGTTCAGTAGAAAAACTTGATAATTTTGTTTATGCACGAGAAACCTTCAGGAAAATACCAGAATGATTTCGATGGCAGAGAAGTATTCGGGAAATGATCTTTTCTATTTTCCGTCATTCACTAAGAATTCATCGTAATTGTGATGATTTTCAGAGAAAGACTGACCGGAGGTGGTCGCTAGGAATATGACCATAAATTTCGAATTTTCTTCCCGGAAAATTAGTAAGTTGGATTATTCTCGTTTTCCTGCTACCAAAAAATTAATAATTGTATTGAATTAAATTTCATTGAAATTTAAAATTTCCCTGTCATTTTTCCAAAAACTGCAACTCATCGGTTCATGAAATTTCGGTTTACACTTTACAGAGGATTTGAGAAAGTTCATTGTAAAAAACTGAAAGCGTTAATTCCTAAAAAAATCTCGATGATTTCGTTGCCAAGATGATATTTCTTTATTCACTCTCCAAGTATTGAATGAGCCGATTATAATAGACTCTCAAAACGTCTAGCATGACTGAATTTCGATTGTGCAAAAAAAACCACTAAAAACTTATGTTATAGCTGAGGTATGATTATTGCTTTGCGAAACTGATGGAATTCTCCTCACGTCATTCTGCAAGATGTATCCTGATGTCTACTCAATCAGGCCACAATGCCGGAAGAAGATTAATGCCCGAAATTTCTTGCCATTCAATTCGCTACAATCATAACATAGGCAGCCTCTTACGCGGTCAAACCTATTAAAATTCTCGTTCTGACCACGCAAAAGTAAGAAAAAAAAAACGGATTTTGCTCGCGGGTGATTTCTTTGCCGTGAGCGTAATACCCTCAGAGCAAAAATATCACATATTAAGGATTGCAAGTAACATCTGTTCTGGGTCATCGCTCACTTTCTAATATTCTCATGATGCGAAGGCGACAAACTTTTCGGTTAGACGTCCTCCAAATATTCCTCATTCATAGATCCCCTATTACGTTTATCTTTGCATGATTAGCCAATAGTCTGATGGATAGGTAGTACCAAAATCACCGCGTCACTAGTTCACACGAGTGACAAAATATTTCCGTCAGGCGATTGCTGAAATAACAATTAATTTGAATACTTAGAGGTGTTGCTGTGATTGTTGAAATAATTGTCGATTCATCTGGTATTCAGGGACCGCTTGTAATGCAATAGATGATTCTCAATATTATGATAATTCTATGATAATTGGCCAGAGAGAATTATTTCAGAAATTAAGGCTGTCGAGATTTTATGTACTGGAGACGAAATCAGATAGGGCCTGAGGCTCGAATTGAGATGTCACTTTTATTAGTGGATTATTTCATCATACAAGTGCACCTTGATCGAGCCAGTCTTACGTTCCTCCAGCTGTCGAATGCCGCATACTTCATTTCATCGTATTCAGATGTCCTCGATAAGATCTTTTTGGTCAGATAAGATTCAGCATGACAATCATTGCGTTCAGCTATTGTCGGGATATTCGAATGTTAACTTTATAAATGATGTCTTCAGCTGTGGACACTGTTCCCATTCATCATCGATGGATTTTAGTGTTACGTGCGTTTCTTGTATTGTCGTGGAACAATATAAACATGAGTAAGAGTCTATTGCTGACATTTGTCATTAGTTTTCGCCGGATTACGCGAGGTAATTGATATATTGAGGCGTCTTTCCGAGTGAGTTAAACGGGAATAGGTGAGCGGATGAGTGGAGTTGAGTGCAAATAGTCAACTTCTCTTCAAGGTTTTTTTTTCAATGACACAGAGCAAAAATATAATGTATGCTCGATGATGATAGATATTGTGCAGAATATTTTTATCGTTAATTCATCGAACAAATCAAGGATACACAACAGTTGGGAATTCGGTAGGAACAATGCGTTCCACATTTTTTTTTAAGGTAGGACAGTGGGATTAATGGGTGGAAAGGATTTTGGATAGGTGGGAATTCCTTCTCAATGTATTTAGTCCACAAATAACTGAAGAAAAAATTCAGTGAAGAAAAAATTCAGATATTTTTTCCCGGTCTGGACTATCCATTTTTTTCAGTTAAAATTTCTTGTAAATTTTATATTGAGAATAATCCTGAATCCTATCCTACCTATTCCAAATTCCATCCAACAATATCCTCTGACGTCACAAGAATGTGGAATGCTATATAAATTTCCCGTCTTTGATGTAAAAATGGGACCGGGAATCGAACCCGGCACCTTCCGATTAGCAGTCGGGTGCTCTTCCCATCTGAGCTATCCGAATATATACTGATTTCCATTTCAATTATCTGTCAATATTGAGCCACACCGTCCTTCTAACGGCAACCATTCAACCATTTTTTTTGGGTCCCATCTGTTGAATATTGAGAAGGAATTCCCACCTATCCAAAATCCTTTCCACGCATTAATCCCACTGTCCTACCTTAAAAAAAAATGTGGAACGCATTGTCTACCAAATTTCCAACTGTTGTAAAAATGTACAGTCCAATGAGACTTTGCGTCCATATTTCGTGGGGTTTACTATAGATAAATCTAAATTTCTTTGCTGACTAGCGTAGAAAAATAATGTCAAGTTCTGCCCGAAAAATTCCCTAAATATATCAGGTTTTGCGGGGGAAAAATGTGGGCGTTGGAAAATTAGGTGAAAATAATTTTTTTTTCAATTTAACCCGGGAAATTTTCGATGAAATTAAATGCGAAAAATAGGAGAATATGGTTAGAAAACCACTGCAGCAGTGAGCATAAGACTACGATTCTGTGGTGTAATTTCGTTGGAAAAAAAATCTTAAAATTCATAAATTAGTTTGAACTAACTGTTGATTACGTGAACTCTCGGAAGTTGGCTTCATATATATTTTTAACCCCTGGATGTGAGAAAATTTAACTCTGGGTGATAGAGAGAAAGTACCTCACATGAAGCTCTTCAGTCTCCCAATTATAGTTATACAATTGACAATCTTCGTTTTGAAAGGTTGTCAATATCACCCTCAACTGAGGAATTCATGTAAAAACCTTTTCACAGTCGATTTTCATAAGTTCGAGTCAAA
Organism: Psyttalia lounsburyi; assembly: GCA_030522865.1. Lineage (NCBI taxonomy): Eukaryota > Metazoa > Arthropoda > Insecta > Hymenoptera > Braconidae > Psyttalia > Psyttalia lounsburyi. Next base: position 34,695 of record JAPYZN010000681.1, read on the forward strand.
GTTTCATTTAAACACCAAAAAATTTAAATATTCGGTAAAATGGTTAAAAATTCGATATTTTGATTAAAAATACCTCGGAGAGCTCTATAAAAAAACTTTGTTTGTGCGGTCATTTTTTCAGGAAGTAGATTTTTAGGTAAAAAAGTGACCAATCTCGTACCTATATTTTTTATATGATCACTTTTTATTTTTTTCTCTTATCTCCTTCGACCTAAAACCTCCTGATAGACTCGGATTCATGATCAAAGGACTCATATTTTACAATGTTATCCATAATTTTAGGGTGATTAATGGAGACGGCAGTGCGGAGTTATGGAAAGGATGGGAAAATTCAAATTTAATTCTGAAAGACCGTGCGATCTGGTCAAGAATATTTCCTGAATAGAGAAGATTAATTACCTCCAATTTTTTGCGTCTCATTTCCATTTGGAATTAAATTTTTCGTATTTTGTTCACTGATGTCAGGTGTAACCTTCATTCTATCTTATCAAAATATCAAATGAATAGAAATGAATAGAAAAAAATTGAATTTCTATGAATACCTTATGGATTTTCAAGACAGTGACATTGAATTCAAGTCTGAGATGCAAAAATTATGAAACTTCCAATTTACGGAAAATTTTAAAGAATAAGAAAATTGTTCAGAGCAGGGTATCAATTGGACCGACTGACTTGAATTTTCAATTAAAATATAAATATTCGTTTTCACATTTTTAATTACTTGACAATTCAAGATAGGTATGTTCTTTTAATACAACACATGTTCATTAAAAATCCTAAAAAGTTTAAGGAAACGTAATTTTTCGAATAATAAAAAATCGAGAACACATGAAAATTCTCTCCATTCCTATTGATTTCCCTGAAAATATTTAACGATAATTTACAATTTCCATAGATTCCTTCATCAAATTATGATTTCTCAATTTTGAAGTTTGTAAAATTTTGAGCGGAAATATAACATCATCAAAATTCTCAAAAACTGCCTCGAAAAAGGGCTTATAATACTCGAATTGATCATAATTCTTCAGTTTTATTATCTGCTCCATATACACTATAATACTTCTATTAGATACTTTTCTGATCTTATATGACGTGATGATTCGAAAAGGAATAGAAAATAGTGCCAAAAGTGGTGCTTGCATATCACAAAAACTGGATTGTCGTGAGGACTCATTAAATTCTGTGTTAAAGCATAAGTGCCGCCGCCAGTTCAGCGATATATTTTCAAGCGAAAGTGACACACGACGTGCTTGTATATTTCGTTCCGGCAATCACACGACAAAGCCAGCGCAATGAGTATTTGGCATATACGGCCCGAAAACCCGCACAGGGAGACACACCGGTTGTCGGGGTTACGGAGTCACTGATTCAATCGCAATTGTATTTTTCTCTCCGGCTGGGACTGGCGTTGTTGTCCGCCTAACGAATCTGAACGTCATTGATAAGAGAGCTGGGGAGAAGAGGTCCTTGGGACACTTACGAGACACCCACGCGGTAGAAAAATTACAAGAAATGTTTCACGAATTTTATGAGGGAATGAAGGATCCTTCAAGGATTGCTATTCACTAATGGACGTTTGAAATGATTAGTCATTGATTTGAAAGTGTTTGGTGACGAATTGCGGTATCCGGATGTTGGTGTGACTGCATTTTTTGTGCTCCGTCTATATACAGCCGTCGTTATCACAAGATGAAAATCATATTTTGGGCGTTTTTAGAATTAGTAAGACGGTTTAAGATTTAAGAAGGGAAGTTTTATGAACTGAGAAGCTGAAGCAGTCGTCACTCCGCTTCGCGTCGAGTGACTGAAAAGTACTTTTATGTTGCTAGGACTCAACGAATTGCGACTTATCGGCTGCCATAACTGCCCGATAAGTAAAATTTATCCTCCTAGGAGGGTAAATAACCACAGACAGTAGCGCCACCAGCTTTCCGCCG
>JAPYZN010000682.1:0-33018 GCA_030522865.1 Psyttalia lounsburyi
AATGGCATAGTTCGCCACTTCCTGAACGTAACATCACTAACAAAAAATATAGTTCGGATACACGTGCGACGGGGTGTTTCAACTCGTGTGATTGGCAGCGCTCGGCTTCACCTCGAGCCGCCAACTTCACACTCGTTACCACCCCGTCGCACTTGTATCGAAATATACTATTTCCGTACTGTTCACTTTTCCTCGCCCGGCGATTGGTACGGGCTCTTGGTCGAAATCGAAAAAGCGAATATCGCTACAGAAAATTGTATATTTCGATACAAGGGAGGAAAAGTAGACAAGTCGTCCCCACGTACAAAATTACAACCCGAGCACGTGGGGAATGCTTGTCTGATTCTCCTCCCGAGGGTTGAATACGATTTTTCTACGAAAATGGACGAAAGTGAGTGTTTTTAGAATGCTCACTTCCGGTCCATGTAGGCAGAAAACATCGTTCCTATCGGGCTGTCGTTAAGGGGTTTCTTGACTCGCGTGGAGTTTGATGAGCCCTAGACGAGGCGGCCTGAAATTCAATATAATTAGCTCCTAAGCGGACGTACTGAATATATGAGAAATCTTAAATGAATTTTTGCATAATATCTTGCCCTAATTATTTTCCTTCTCTTGTCGCATCTTACCGCTTATTCTCAGCAATCTCAACGACTGAAATGTTTATTTGAGATCATTTTTTTTTCAATGTGAAAACAGAATCCAAAAATGTGTGAAAATATAAAATAATATATTAAGAATAATTGATTTCAAAAATGTTTTATAGCAATTGCAACATTATTACAGTTTAATACTTACGACATAATAATTAGAATCTCCATAAAATTTATTACGTTCCTAATTCAGGTTCATGAAGTTGCTCCGTACCCGTGCAGTTTGCCATCCCATCCCTGCGTTTGCTCAAAGCAGAGTTTGGCCTGATCAATATAACCAATTTTGTTGAAAAAATGAAAATTTCCTTCTTCAATACTTTTGAAAAAATATTCTGGTGCAATTTAACATTGCTCAGTTTTGTTCAGTCTATATTGCTTACCTTTCCATTTTTTAAATCAAAGCAAAATTGGAGCAAACAATAAAAGTTTCATAGAAAAATTAAATTAAAAAAAAAATGTCCGAAAATGTCAAGGAAAATTGAGCACCGAATTTAACTCTTACATTTTTTCCCTGAAGCGACTCAGCATAATAATTCATATGGGCATCATAAATAGAACTAAACCATAATTTTATAATTAAACTATTTTTATTCATATCTGCATTATAAATACTACTCGTTTAAATCGATAACATTACGACGATCCTTTCAATTTTCTTACATTCACTTTCAAATAACATTGCCAACCGTTGCATATTCAATTTATTTACATGAGTGTGCAGAATCTTTGGAATAGAGCAGAATCCGCATTATTAACTATTATCATCTAAACCCATAAACTCAGGACATTCATATATTCATGTTTTCCCCGCAGTACCTTGCTAAATTATTCGTCACCGAGTGATCATTCTGAGTTTCCAGAAAATCATCATATTAAAACTAACGTCTCCCGTCAAATGTTGTTCAAACGAACACAGTAGACAGATCATTATTAAAATGTTACGAACGAAAAGATGAAAAAAAAATCGTAACATTTTTTTCTCGCTTATGGCTGTTATTTCTTCATTTTAGAAATAAAAAAAATACGTTTTGGACAATTTTAGCGTTACTTTCACACCTAAGATTGGTCTCACAAGCAGAGATCCTCGATTTGGGACCCCAATTCGTCACGTAACAAAAATTCTTGATGAATAAATCGACAGGGTGGAATAATGAATTACAAGGGGAAAAAAATAAGGCAGTTAAAACATAATTAGTCCATTAACGGCACATTCCAGTGATCACGATTCGGTGTAAAAATTATGGATCACGAGTTGGAATGTTGAGAGGGTGTCAAGCCACCAGAATGCTCTGGACTGTGCTTCTGCTTTTTTCGTTTCTTCTCTTTCTTCCTCTTCTTTCTCGCCTCTTTCTCCTCGTCGTGTCTCTTCTGTTTCTTGTGTTTCTTCTCGTGTGTGTCAGCTCCACTTATGTCAGTGGCCGCTATCTCTTGGCCAGCAGGCACTTCGCCCGGTTTGTGTTTGTGCTTCTTGTGTTTGTTCTTGTGTTTTCTCTGCGGCGCTTGATTCACGTATCGATACTGCTCCGGTAACTGTATGCGATCAATGAGAGATTAGCGATTGGGGGTTGGAAGATGATAAGAGTTTGAATTGTCTGGGATATGATTATGTATACTCACAGGTCCAGGGTGAAGACGAAAGCCTGATAATTGAACACTTGTGAGGGGGAGTAGTTCCTTACCCACTATTGGGGGCTTCTCAATTACAGAACGCAGGGAGCTGGGAATAGATAAATCATCATTAGTCATGTAGTTGATTTTTTTATTTTTTAATGGAGAAAAATCAACAGTTGAGTTATCATGTATGTTAATTGTTGATATTGGAGGCTTTAGAGGGGAATTTACTAATCTCAACCTCAACAATTTAGGTAAATACATTGTCAAGTTCTAACTGAATAGTTCATACAAATTTAGCTTTTTATTGTTCAACCGCGTGGAATTCCATTGAATTTTCTCAATTAATTGAAATTTTAAACAATCAATTCCAATATCTCAACAACAATTTTCATGGTTCGTTGAATAATCGAAAGCCACCATTCCTGAAAAATTAGTAAAGATTACAGCTCCACAGACTCAATAAAAGAAATTATCATCACCTATTGTCCTGATCTCCAGGAGTATCAATGATCCCAGGCAGATTTGGCAGAAAGGAGGACAATTGCTCTTTCAGTTTCTTTCCACTGAACTTGCTGTACGAGTGCTCAAGGCCATAATAGGCCATCAAATTGGTAGCTCCAGTCAAATCGCTTTCCCCTGAAACCGAAACCATGCACTAATTCTCCAAACAAGGGCTTCCAATTCCAATCCAAGAATTGAAAAAAGTCCAAACCAAGATGAATTGTCAGTGGAAATAATTGAGACTTGTTCGATGGATTTATGGGGGAAATTTTGATTAGAAACTCCATAAATACTGATCAGTTTGTTAAGATAATTCAAATCATCGCGAATATCAACCAAGTTTTTCCGGAATTACCAAACTCAGAGACAATTTGTATTAATAATTGAGCTAATTGATAATTTCCTAGCTTTGATCCGGAGCTGTAAATGATGGAGTCAATATTCCACAGAAAAACCTCAAAAAACCCTACCAGGCGGTTCCTTCATCAAATAGAAGGGTCCACTGTGGACGATTGACGGATTCTTTCCCAGTGAAATGGTGGTTTTTAATGTTCCCGTTGAGTCTTGTCGTGATACCACCGGTGACCGTGCACCCCTCGGCGATGACTTTGGCGAGTACTGCTCGACTTTACCACGAAACTGATCGCCCATCATCATCCTCCAGCTGTTTTACTTCATCCCACCGTGCCACAAAAATGATAACCAACCCGAAAGTGTCCCCAAGCCCTGACTCACCCCAAAAGCCCCTCTGAAACCCTAAGAATTCCTCGAAGGGACAACCTCCTCCCCAGGAGTGCCCACCAAGCACAGATGCACTACGTGCAGGTCAAACCGACCTCACGTCGCTCTACTATCTCCACACATCACTCAAATCCATCCTAAAACCCGACCCAATGCGACTAAACCCAAACCCTCACCGATCCCTCTACCTACAAATTCACTGACTTCTCTCCGCGAACATTGCGTAAACATAAAATATTACACACGATAAACATAGTGACTCGGTGGGACTAATAATGGGACTAATTCTCGTTCTGTTCCGTTTGGTCAGTTCAGTCCGATGACTAACCGAACTCTAAGAAAGAAAAACCATCATCCGTCCAAAGTTCAATCACTCGCAGTTCCCAAATCTCTCGCCAGTCGTACTTTCCCGGAAGTACCTCAACTTCGAGGATCTGCCATCAGAGATGAAAAAAGAAAAATCGAACTTGTCCTATTAAAATATTCTCCGTCATCGTTCGAGTAATTGAGCCGCTGAAAATTTGGCCTTTCACCACATTTAAGAATCTTGATGATTATTTGCTATGGTAATCACAATTCGATGTTCCCAAAAATTTTGTCCTCCACAAAATGTTTTGACACTAAGACTAATGTCTCCTGCCCTCGGACTATAAAATCAAAATCTGATGAAGACTTAATAATCCTAGGTATGAAAACTACAATTACAAGCACGTAAAATTCCACGGCTCTCACATTGCAATAACAAATATCGATCGATACTCGTAGGAATGAATGTTTTTTGGCCCGGGAGATTATATTGCTCGGCTTCAGCTCGTGCTAAAAACCTCCCAGGAGGTAAAATAGAATATTTCTCACCTAGGGAGGAAAAGTAGACTAATCGTCCTCACGTGCAAAATTACGACCCGAGCTGCAGGCGAAGGTTGTAAGCGCTGGTTTGATTCTCGTCCCCACGGTTGAATAAGATTTTTCTGTCAAAATGGACAAAAGTGCGCGTTTTAGCCAGCGAAGCGAGGCTACAATTCTCACTTTCGGTCCATGTAGGCAGAAAAAAAACTTTCCACACATGTATCGTAGTAGTGTATTTCGATACGATTACGGAAAAGTACTTTTGGACTCTTGAAAAATTCGAACACTATTTTTTGACGCAATGTGTATCAGTGAGGGTAAAATCTCACTTTACACACAGTGTGTTAAAAACTAGTATTTTGTCACTGGATGGAAAAACAGCGTGACCCAACAAACCGTCTGTCGACTAATTATCGATGTTCTATAAAATTTTAGATGTGACTGAAAATTTTGATTTCCGGGCAGCCACGTCGATGGAGTCCCTATTAACGCCAAAACGACAAAAATGAAATTTTCTATTTCAGGACAATCCTATGTGACCATTTAAAAAATCCCGCCAGTATAACCTCCGCCTCTCGCCACCTGGCGCTACCCCGGAGAATCCAAATACCCGGCCTCTCTCGCCAATGCTCCGAGTCCTCGCCCGATTCTCCGCCAATCAGGCCACTCCTTCAGCCATTGCGATCCCCTCTTCCATCGGTGAACAAAAAAAAACGGAAAAGCACCGTTGAGGAGGCAGTCAAGAGGGAGAGTGTGGCTCGTATATCTCAGAGGTTCACCTCGACGTTTTGAACTGCGGGTGCCGTGTGAATATCTGCCATATTGTTTCACCGCAGTGTTTGTTTTGGGGTAAAGCCCGCAGTTCAGCGTTCTCTTCCATCAATTCGACAAAACCAATCCGCCCATAGTTACCCAATTTTGTTGAATTAATTAACGAGACGTCTGAGTTGTTAAACGAGTGCGAGAGCTCTCCTTTTGTTCCTAAAAAAAAAACGTCAACGAGAGGAAGGGGACAGACAGCGCCTTGTGGATTTAGTCGTTTCGTGGTAATCGTGAAGACGGTTTAGACATGGCCTGCGCCACCCTCAAGAGATCTCTCGAGTTCGATCCTGTTCACAGCCATGGGAGGCCCAGCAAACGGAGAAGATGCGTTCCTATGTGCGTATCACCTGGCACCTCGAGTCAATCCACAAGCAGGCAACAGAATCCATCGCCATTCGGTGAAGTTGCGACAAAATTGACGCCTGGTAATTGTTATCGGCTACGGCCATGTTTCTTTTCTCTTTCTTTCTCGTTTTTTTTTTATATGGGGATTTGACGACGAGGGACAAGGAGGGGACCAAAGGATTTAAAACTTGTATTTAGGGCGTCACTGGCTGAGGGGGCACGGCGTCCCTCGGATGGAGTGGGGGAGGGGTCGATTTACACACGCGTAAATCATATGGTAATGTCGTAACGGACGTGAGACTTTCGGCCGCTTTTGGGAATTGCGGTGGTGGTGATGGGATTTGTGGAGGCGGTCGGGGGTGTGGAGAGAGGGTTGGGGGGGCTTTGGGGGACAATGGAAGTTTTTATTTGGGGGCTTGGGAGGGGCGATGGGCAGAAATTTTTTGGGGGTTTGTGGAGGGGGGGAAGGTTTTGTAGAAAAAATTGGATTTGTGGGAGCCTTGTTATGCAGCATCCGAAACATCGTCGATTCCTCAATTATTTTTGTAATGCCACACATTTTTTTGGGCCGCGAAAGAGAACGTGACAATAGAACAACAATTTCTGCTGTTTATGTGCGATAACTTTCTCAAAGATAGCAATTTTAGTTCGGGTGTGGGGCTAATGCATGGATTTTTCTAGAGAATTATCCTCCGGGGGTTAATGGAAGGAAAATTTAAAGTGGGAATGGAAATGAGGTTCATTCATACAGATGTAAATTACATTTTAATGGAGCAATAGGACAATGCATTCTTAATGAAGGGATTCTTGCACCTCCAGTGATCGGGGGCAAGGGGAGAGACCTGTGGGACTTAGGGGACAAAGACATTTTTGAGTCGGTAGTGGTGGGAGGAAAATTTTCTATAAACATTTAGAATTGCTTAGAATTATATTATCATGCAGCATCAGAGAAAACATGGGATCCAGTCATTTTTTCGATGCTGCATTTTTTTTAGACTCACGAAGATTTGTTTGGTACTGAACAATATTCTTTTTAAGAGTATAATTGCGGTGTCTTTGCCCTCCCCTCCCATTCATGAAATTTTTTTTTCATTTTTTTTACGCAATTATAAAGTAACATCAGTCAAAATTTACTTTGATCAGACTCGCAACATAATTACATATTTTATTTGTAGTGTTTCTCCGGGCTTTAAGGGCCGGGTGTAATACTTTATCACCTCGAAATCTCCGTCACTCATTACACGTGAAATACTGATCAAATTGTGAGCAGACATAGTTTCCGACTTGCAGAAATCATGCATGGAGGTCGGAAATTTAGTTTGCTTATGATTTAATAATTATTTTTCTTGTAATTAGTCACGGGGATTTCGAGGTTCTTGTAATTAGTCACGGGGATTTCGAGGTTACCAACTATTACACCCGGGCCTTAAAGTAATTTTTTGTTGTTTATGATTGGTACAGAAAAAATGGCTGCCAACATCAGAGAGGAAATTCGCCGATTGCACAGACGCAAACAGCTGCACTTCAACCCACAGGGGGGCAATGGTAGCAGTGGTGACTCGTCTGATATGGAGGGACCAGCGAGTCCAGCTGGATGTGGTGCTAGTGGGTACAGCCAGAACCCCAGCGGCAAGGAGAAGCCACTTTTCACGTTCAGACAAGTGAGGATGGTTTCTCATTGATAAGCTTTTGTCTTGGAAAGTTCGGAAGGGATTGACAATCTTTTTTTGTTTATTTTTCTGGACGAATTGGCCTCCAGAAGAAATGTTGAGGATTTTTTTAAAGATACAATAATTGAACTTTCAATTTTCAAGCTATCGACAGATTTTTTTTTTGATAAAACTTGAGGGAAAATTATGATTTTCGATGTTGTTTGGTTTAATTAATAAACAATCAAAAAAATAATCTCTTAATTACAGAGCAATTAAAATTTACAATTGAAATGTTGTGAGGGAGTATAAGGAGACATGAAATCATCTAATTTTCTGCCTACATGGACCGAAAGTGAGCATTCTAACCTCGCTTCGCTCGGTTAGTAACGCTCACTTTCGTCCATTTCGGCAGAAAAATCGTATTCAACCCTCGGGAGGAAAATCAGACAAGCATTCCACACGTGCTTACAACCCTCGCCTTCGGCACGTGCTTACAACCCTCGCCTTCGGCTCGGGTCGTAATTTTGCACGTGAGGACGACTTGTCTACTTTTCCTCCCTAGGTGAGAAATATACTATTCTTTATAGAAAAATTGAATGAATAAAAACAATGTTGGATTATATTTTCTCTTGCTTAATACATAAAAAATAATTTTTTAAGGTTGGCCTGATCTGCGAACGAATGCTGAAGGAGCAGGAAACTCAAATTAGGGAAGAGTATGATCAGATATTGAACATGAAGTTGTCAGAGCAGTATGATGCTTTTGTTAAGTTTACATACGATCAGATACAGAAGAGATTTGAATCGGCAGCTGCCCCAAGTTGTAAGTTTGCGGTTTACTGGTTTTGCGGTAGAAAGGACAATAATTTTCTCATGCATTCCCATTTTTTTTATTGCAGATCTATCCTAAGCTAGGGATCCCTACCTCTAAGGCCAGGTTTCTGTGAAGAATGTTAGGTGAGATAAAATCATTTATTGTTATATCATTAAAACAAAAATGAAAAGAAAAAAAATTGACTCATTATTTCCGTGTTATTACCAAACCACTGGGTTTAGGAGAAAAATTTACAATATCTTTTTTGTAGAGATTGTATGTGCCATAACAAAGTTTTTATGGCATTCCACTGTTGTTGACAATGTAGAGAATACTTTCAAACAGGTCAGAATTTTGTTATAGTGTTTAACATGCGTTAATTGTTATTTTTTATTTTTACAGATTTCTACTGCTAAGCGAGAAAATTTTTTTGCTTCAGATAAAGAGGTAGCCAGCGTCACCTCGCCAATTACCCCGAAAAAAAAAATTATCAAACCATAATCGTTGATAATCGACTCAACGTAAATTTCGTGAGAATAAAACAAAACATTTTTGGCATAAAAGGAGGAAATTTTAGTGAAGTAAGTTGCGTAGGCTTGTAGTTAATAAAAGAAACAACTGCGACCGAAACTGAAATAAAAAAGAATCCAATCTATACTAGAAAACGAAACACGAAGAAAAAATAAGAACTAACAAAATTTATGCTGTCCGATGTTAGAAGTGCGCTGGCATCAGGGAACTGTAAATGTTGTGAACAAGTTCTTACCCTTTCTTTATAAAATTTATTCGAGAGATTTTTCTAACCACAACTTTTGTTAAATTCATCTATCATTAATTCTTTTTTTGCACAAGAACGATTTTCAGACTCGATTTTTGTAAAATAACGTAGTCATTTTTCCTAGGATTAATTCAATGCCATATAGAGTTTTCTTAGAAAAGTCAGAGAAAAAACGAAAAAAAACATAATTTAATAAAACCGTGAATGGAATGATGGAGGGAGAAACGATGAAAATTCACATTTCCAACGTCAATTGTCCCTAAAAAATGTAATTTCTGAATGTCGACCCTTTCAGTTGGTCGAGATTACCATGACCCAAGTCCCTAAAAAAATATCTCAGAAGATAAATCCTCCAGTCACCTTCACGACTAGTTGTACAAAGTTTGTAAAACTCTACAGCATCATCGAGACCCTCGATTAGATAAATTCATTGTAAAAAAAAGTTTTTTGATACCTGTAAAACATCAAAATAATTCGTTTTCTATACAATCATTTGTTCGCAATGCGCACATTTACCATTAATCCCCATTATTTCTGAATATACGTGAATACACTGTGCATTTAGAAAGTAAAAGATGACCCCATAATTATTTTATCCCATTATTATTAATACGGTATTATTACTCAATCCAACTTCAAAGAAAAGAAAAGTCAGGGGTTATCAGGATAAAAGGACCGCCTTGCATTGGCTAATCACAAAATTTCAACTAGATATTCAATATCGAATGGAGTGTCATTGATTGTAGCATTGTGAACAATAAAAAATGAGATCAATCCAAAAGTTGACTAGATTTTTATGCATAGTTTGTTCCCTGGTAGCCAACAGCTCTGAGAACAGCGACTAAATAAATCGCTGGATTAACAAAAAATATATAATATGAATGAATACATTTACTGTGCCTATTCTAGACATATTTATCAAGATACCGCGGTTCAGACGTAACATTAATTACCCGTAAGACCCGAATAGTTTGTAACCCACCAAATGAAAACAATTGTTTATCATTTTGTTATCTTGTGTAAGACGTCGTAATATTTATTTTTAGTTCAATTACATAAATCCCAAGATTCGATGTAAGTAATTGAAATTGTATGATTATCGTTAATCTAATCGAACGGCACTGTATTGTCTCAAATGAGCTTAGTTTAATATAGAAAAATTTCAGATGACCCAAATTTTTCGTTCAATCTTTATTTTTTTAATGTTTACGTTAAGGTTTTTTCTCGCCTTGGTTTTACGTTTAGTGCATGAGTTGTCATTTGTTATTCTTGAATTAATATTGTAAAGAAACAGGGAGAGTCGACAAAATTGGCAATTTTTTATTATTTTTGTTTTTATAAATATTTGCAAAATTTTTTCTGTAGACAGGATGGGTTGTAGATTTGTATCTATTTCTTTAGAATATTCGACTTATTAAAGAGAATAAAAATTTAGAAATCGGAGAAAACTCAAATTACATGGAAAGTTGAGAGGCTTAATTAAATTTTGAAAAAAAATTGTCGGTTTTGTCTGGATTCTCCCAGGCAGAGTGAAAAGACGTAAGAGCTGGTGGTGAAAAAAATGCTTCGAAGCATTGGAATTCGATTTGTTATCGGATATGTGTAATAAGTTATGTATACTCAAAGCAAATGAAAACAAAATTATAATGGTTTATGATTAAGGAGAGACCGAGGATACCATTGTGGATAACGAAACTGAAGTCCTTGAAAGGATCCGAGGGATTTTTGATCTCTTCAAGGGTGAAAATACCTCTATTAAAAGAATGTACACTTATTAATTGATTGAAAGAATAAAATATAAATCTTAAGACTGATTATCACTGGTTTCTTTCACTGTATTTCTACCTAAAAAGAGTAGTTTTATTGATTATAAGAGATTTTTTTCTGAAAATTCATTCTCAATTGTTGTTATTCTCTATTCTAAACAAGAGGTTAATTATTCTATATCCATTCTGGAAGACGAGAGATTCAATAAATTTAAACGACATTTATAAATTTTTAGGAGGTAATTTTTCGAGTAAAAATACTTCCATTAAACGAACACGAATTTGAACATATTTATTTACTGAAAAATAGAATATGCATTTTACAACAATATCACTGATACTTTCACTGTATTTCGGTTATTAATTTCGGAGATTTTATTTGCAAACTACGAATAATATAAAGAAAAGAATATGGTACTCCATGATCAAGTAATGGGGGGTTGTTGGAGGTACCGATGGATGAAGGGAATGGGTCGACTGTTAGTTACGCACTGAGCAGAAATGCAACATCACTCACGTCTTTCGATGATCTATCTACCTAACAATAATACCATCATTGGAAATCGTGTTAGTCTGTCTTATAAAGTGTAATTCCATTAGCTAAACGTGGGGCTTCAGCTAGAGCAAGAAGCCCCGGCGAAGGAGTATAAATACATCGAGGAATGGGATAACTATTGTCACTTCTGGGCGGGAACAAAACTTTGAACTCGGAAGCAACTAATAAATAAATTTCAATTAAAGGACAAATGTTTCCTCTCTTGTTTTTGGCCTACGTCGTGGCTGTCAAGGTCTTCAAGAAAACCACTCCGAATGGTGAGTAAAACTTTTCGCTTCTCCTGGGGGCAACCTAGGGAACAGTCCGTAAAATTCTCCATTGAACGGTCTTTATTTTCTTAAATAATAGAATAGAATAATGAAGCTCTTGCTCTCCCAAAGTACTTTGTCTTCGGCGAATTCTAATAATTATAGACTGGTAGAAATTTTTGGGCAAAAAGTAAAATACGAGTGGGTGATTGAATTCATTGGAAGAAGGGAATGAATTGTAATTTTTTGGCTACTGTTTTTGTTTATAGGAAAGGTCACCGTCTACCTCGGCAAACGAGACTTCGTAGATCACCTCGACCGTTGTGAACCTATTGATGGCGTAGTTGTAGTTGAAAATGATTACCTCCAGGGACGCAGGGTCTACGGACAGGTAAATGATCGCCGAATATCTCTTTTCAAATGGATTTCATTAAATATTTTAAAGTGTTCAGAATTACTTAAAATTACGAGATTTGATTAAATTTCAACAGATTCTCAAAAATTCGTACAAAAGCTCATCAATTTCTCGAAATTTCATGAAATTCCATTCCAAGCCTGTCGAAATATGTGACACTCTACAGAAATTTATTCTACTTAGATATTTTGGAGACGTCTCATTTGTAGTATCATAAATACGACGTTTTTTCAATTGTCCATAATATTGTGATTTCTCACTTTTCTCAATTTTCTATTACTAGGCGAGACGTACGTTTCGTTACCCAAGCTGCATGAAACTGACACTTGAATAATTCTTTTAAACTCTACGGCTTCTTGACTTTTTTGTTACAATCCACATTTTAGTTTATCATTAATTAAAAATTTATAAAGACATATAATCAGTGATAACAATGGCTTAAGTGGATGGAATGAGGAAAACGAGGCATTATTTCAAAGATCTCCTTGAGATCTTCAAAATAATGCATGATACAATCTCATTTTTTTACCACAAATGTCCGAAAATGGATGAAAACAGCGAATTTTAGGGTGTACCATGACGTTCAAGGAGAAAACAATGAACAGCAACTTGATGAAAATTCAGTCAATTCGGATTCAATATATCACAATTTGAAGAAACAATAATGCTTTTTAAAGTGATACAGCAATATTTTGTTGACTACACTCAAAAGAATCAGAAAATTGAATCAAACTTAATTTTCAAATAAAAACCGTAAAAAACGATTTTTGATAAAAATAAACATCCTAATTTTGTGAAAATTGGTTGAACTTAAACGATTCACATCTTAATTTGACGGTTTTTAATTCATCTTTACAGCGGATGTAATATTTCAGCTAGTAATTGAGAAAAAGATCTGTAAATCAGGGCAAAACAATTAAAACATGGCCAATTTTCGATTTGTGACATGCAAATTCGACACATAATCACCCAGAACTATTCACCAACTGGATAGAATGAGAAAAATGGTGTACAATAAAGCCTCATTAGTCAAGTCGAACGGTTCGATAATCAATAAAAGGCGCGAATTTCATGGTGTGACATTTCGTTCAAAAGAGAAACAAAGTTCACTGACTTCATGAAAATTCAACCAAGCCGTATCGAACACAAAATAAAATGTTATTTGTTTTTTTTTTATTTGAGAATTCTAAAGACAAAAAAATCCAGCCACCATTGAATTTTCAAGGAAAACACGAAAATACAATTTTTGCCCAAACGTATCATAACTTAATGAAAAATAATCAGAATCAAATAATGCACGTGTCAATTTGAAGCTTATCTAATAATCTTCCGAATTCCGATAAAATATATAGGATCTATCGAACAGGGAGAACCGAATTAATGTGAAAACCGGAAAAAGTCCAGCGTCTCCGTCACGGATTATTCTATAGGCGAACTAATTTCACATATGACGTTATCGATTCTGTAAATTAAATTACTCCTAATTACGATCAATCTGATTAGTCTCCACTGCTTTCAACGGTTTTCTCTGGCCCCAACAGGTCATCACGACCTACCGCTATGGACGAGAAGAGGATGAGGTCATGGGCGTCAAGTTCAGCAAGGAAATGGTGCTCCTCCGGGATCAGATCGTCCCCGTGAAGAAGGAGAAGCAGGACACAACCCCAATCCAGGATCGTCTCCTCAAAAAACTCGGCTCCAATGCCTTCCCCTTCACCTTCAACTTCCCCCAGAATGCCCCCAGCTCCGTAACCCTCCAGCCCGGCGAGGATGACCAGGGCAAGCCTCTCGGCGTTGAGTACACTCTCAAAGTATTCGTCGGAGAGAATGAGGAGGAGAAGACTCACAAGCGATCAACTGTGGCCCTCGCCATCAAGAAACTCCAATTTGCCCCCATCTCCCGCGGACGCAGACTCCCCAGCTCCCTCGTCTCCAAGGGCTTCACTTTCTCACAGGGCAAACTCAACTTGGAGGTGACACTCGATAAGGAGATCTACTATCATGGCGAGAAAATCGCTGCCAATGTCGTCATCACTAACAACTCCCGCAAAGCCGTAAAGAATATCAAGGTAAATAGGACGGACAAAAACAACCTCCATCCAATACGTGCTTAAATAATTAAACAAAAATTTCAGCATATTAGAGGGCATTGAATCTCACTAGTGCCAAAAAAATCATTTTCTCTTAATCGTCAAAAAGAGAGTTTTTTGTCTTGCCAAACATGCAAATTTCATTCCTAAGAAATTGACTTAATTATCATAGGATTCCTTGAGTTTCCGACGACTTGTGGCGCGGAACGGCTTAGAAATAAAACATCAGATAATTTTTCGTACCATTATGGCCGTCGGAATTGACTTATCTATGAAAGAGTACCACGAATTTGCGCGTCATCTGAAGCACGTTTTTTTTCTATGAAATGCAGCTCTTTGTCGTCCAACACTGCGAAGTGACGATGGTGAACACTCAGTTCTCCCGTCACGTGGCCAGCTTAGAGACACGAGAGGGCTGCCCTATCACCCCCGGTGCCAGCTTCACCAAGCAATTCTACCTCGTGCCCCTCGCCAGCAGCAACAAGGATCGTCGTGGAATCGCCCTCGATGGACATCTCAGGGTGACTATTCCTTGAGATACATTCTGTCCTTCCATTGACACTTCATGTAGATTTTCGTCACCGGCCAAAAACAATTTTTTGATCACATTGCTATGAAAAATATTCTTTGATACATTGGGAGAACTGTTTTTGGCCCAGGGAATTATAGTACGAGCCGAGAGCGCGTGAAAAAAGGATTTTCGTACATGTATCAAACAATTACTTCTTGTCACGCTGTGCAATATGCCCTTTTAGACATGTTTCACTTAGATATTCCTTTATTGCATTTTAATTAAGAGCCGAATTGACAGAATTTTCATAACTCCAGGACGACGACGTCAACCTCGCTTCTTCCACCCTCGTTGCTGAGGGCAAATGCCCAGCTGAGGCCATGGGTATCGTCATTTCTTACTCTGTAAGAGTGAAACTGAACTGCGGAACACTTGGAGGAGAACTCGTGACTGATGTGCCACTGAAGCTCATGCACCCAGCACCTGGTAATTTTTTTATTTTTGATTTCGATGCGTAATAAGGGAATAATTACACGTGAAATTTCAAACCTAAAATTTGGTAGAAAAATTTTACAAATTTGTTAAAAAATTCAAGTTTTTCATGAAAATCTCCGGTCGCCAGGTTTTTCTAAATATCTTTAATAGTTGAAAAATTTAAGTGTTTTATAATTATCGGTCTGTTCTAGAGAAGATTCTCTTCAAAATTTAACTTGAATTGTAACATTCAAAAAAGAAGTCAAATCATTAATCTACGTTTCATAAATGTATAGCTAAATATCCATAAAAAAACCGGCGATCATTGCTTATGAGGTTTCGTTTAATGTCATGATTTCTATGCATCTAATGTTGAAAATGAGATTTCAATATTGAATTGTGATTTCTCATTAATTATCACAGGTGCCATTGAGCGTGAGAAGGCTCAGATCAAGAAAATGAAGAGTGTAGATCGTGCACGCTATGAGAATTCGTGCTATGCCAACGATGACGATGACAACATCGTCTTCGAGGACTTTGCTCGTCTCCGTCTCAACGAGCCCGAGTAAACAGACGACACGATCGACGATAAACATGATTAAATGCTAAAAAAAAACAAAAAGAACGGGTCGGAGACACCTGATTACTCTGAAAGGACAGGACGAAATTATTTGCTTTTCGTCGTCTGACGGCCCCTCCCATTCATCGAGGAACTAGTCTATTAAATATAATTATCAGGATTGTATTATCTTAATGGTGCTGTTAATTAACTGGCCGTTGGGGACCCCTCAGAGTAATCAGTTGCTCCAGTAGCAGATAAAACAAGTGAAAATGAAAGGTAACCAAAATTTGGAAAATTAAGAAAAAATGAATAAAATAAGTTCTCTGGATTCTCGATTAGTAATTATGGAAAAGGTATTTAATCAAGAAACAAAAATTGTTGAAAAAATACGAAAAAACGAAAAAAAATAGTAAAAATAGTGGAAAATAATACCTCTAATCGTCTCTGAATTTTCATTCGATGGTGGTGGTCGAATGAAAATTCCAACTGACTAATGAGACGATGAAAAAAAAAACCGAAGTGAGCTTAAGTATTGTACCCCCTTTTTAAGTTAAAAAAAAACTTTTCCCGTTTTTCCAGAAGTGACTATTATTCTTTCTTAATTTCATTCATTTCATATTTAATGGATATTTATTCAATTTATGTATGAAAAAAGAATACTATGTTGATGCCTTGTATTGTTAAATTAAATGTTATCTGTTAGAAAGAAAAAAAAATATTAAAGACCAATTAAAAAAAGAATTATCCTCATGCATTAAACTAGTTATTTTTCACAAAATCCAACCCTTGGGGGGATCGGTGATAAACGGACGAGTTCAGTAAACGTTATATTTAATTTATCTTCGTTTTCATACAAAAAATGGATACATCGGTTGATCGATAAGACATCAAAAATATAGAAGTTGGGGAAAAAAATGAAAGACTTCGAATCGTACGGAGAAAATTAATCGAACATGTGGGAGTAGTATTCCTGATACGTTTGAATGTATGCTTCTTTCTCAGCTGGTGTCATAGCGTCTGTCAATGCTTCATTGACATCTGTTATTGGTACAGTTCTCCCACCAACTGTTACTGTTGGTATTGTATCATCGTCATCTGACTCCATCACTTCAACATCACCTAGAATTATCAATATTTTGTTGGTCATAAATAAATACAAGAAATTGTAAAGACATTGCAGAAAATATTGTGGAGTATTTTCAGCAATTTATAGAACTGCAAAAACTATCGCAAATATATTAAAGAATTTGAAACAGTACTTGGCCAGAATGACGAAGGGACATACTTCTGAATAAGTGGAATAAAAATTTATAAAAAAATTTGGTCTTCTTCAAATGAAATTTGTTAATTTAATTTGAACACTGAAAGCATGCAAGATTCTATCTTGAAAAAAAAAACGTAATTAATGTAAAGTCACCTGTATCAACCGCTAGCATCTCCAGATGCTCCTCGTTATCACTGGAGTCACTAGACTCCTGAGGAACCACAGTCTTGATAGCATTAGCAGCATTGGTAGCTCCTCCCTTCTTCTCATGCGCCAAGAGGACAGACATAATGTCCTCCCCTTGCTTATGATTGGTATTAGTGTTGGTAGCAGTGGCAGCAGCTTTATCCAAGATGCTATCCTCATTTGCCCCATTATCCAGCTCTGAATTGTCATTGATGACAGTGCTCTCCATCATCCAGATGGGTCTCTCCTTTCGTTTGTTGGATGAGTCATCAGTGGTCTCGTCGCCTATCGTCACATCAACTCGAGTGTCTTCCACAGCGAATCCAGAGCCTCTGGTCGCTTCGCCTGACCACTGCTCTCCTGTCGGCCTCATGCCTGGCCTTCTGCTGTCGATTCTAAAAGATATCATAATTTATTAAATTCAGAAGTTGATATTAATCATTGGGTCGATAGTATCAATTGAATTCATGCTGCAAAAATTAAAGTTCAGTTATTCCCCATGGATCTTCATAATCTCATGATATAATTAATAATAGGCAGTTCTAATTAACTACTGAGCAATGTGCTCAACTGGATTATTTACTGAGAAACTAAATTCGTAATTTGAAAATTTAATTAATGATTAACGAAATCGTTCCAAAACTGTTTAGTGGCATCAACTGTTAAATTTGATAGCTGAATATTTGAATAATTTTTAAAAAAATAACAGGCATGTTCAAATAACTTTGTGCTCACCCTCTAATTAAGTTGATGTCCACCGGCTCAGGCTCGAGAATCTCCGGAGCTAGTTTGATACCCTCCACCTCTCGTAGAAGAATGTAAAGCGGTTCTAACTGCTCATTGAATTTAGCGAGTAATAAACGAGAGTCTTTCTTGGGCAGTGCGGACTGATCCTCTTCTACCATTTCCCGACAAAACGTGCAACGAAACTCGCCAGTCATCATGTCGAATAACTGGTCTGCCTATTAATAAAAATTAAGGTTTACATATTTTGAAATTTTCATGGCGCAATCAAAATTATTTATTCAAAAACCAGTGGAATGTTCTCGTACAATTTATGAACATAAAAACAAGATTGATCTTTCCTCATTCACAATCTTATAAAGAAATTTTGTATTGGATCAAATAAACTGAATTTACTTGAAATTCAAAATTTTGCTGCATTTCAATATTATTTTAATAAAATATTATTATAGTTAAATGCTTTTCTTCATAGAGGTAGGAGCCTCTCCTTCCTGTGGCGTCTTCAAGTAGGTCGATGCTGTATGTCTTGGGATATTTAGAGTTTTAGCTACGCCAAAGGATTAAATAAGAAGAGTTATGCCACGTTATTGTTACTATTAGGCATGTTTTGTTTTTTTGACTCTTATGTTTTTGGGAAAAATGTGAAAGCAAAATAAGTCTAGAAATTTTGTAGAAGCTTTGTAAAAAATTTTGTACTGAAAACATTGTAATTAACCGGTGACAAGGGGGGGGGAGGGGGTGTACAAAATGTAAAAGCCCGAGAGGGTATACATAATGAAATAAATTATTATTATTATTATTATAGTTAAATGCGTGTTTGTCCTTCAAGAAAATCGCATGAATTATTTTGCTGACGTCATTGAACTCAATTTCAACAATAATAAATTATGTACTTGGAGAATTTATTTTAATATACTTACTTCTAAATCTGTGAATGTCTTCAAGCAATTTGTACACTTAAAACTGGCTCTACTCGTCGCATCACGTTCCTCCGTCTCCAGTCTCTTTCTCATGAGGTCAAGTTTGTATTTTACAACATTTACAAAAGTCTAAAAGCAAATTTCTTGTCAGTGAGTTCAAAAAATAAAAATTGCACGTTTGAAGAGTGAAGACAGACATTACCTTGTAATTAATAAAGTAGTAATTGACTTTCTGGGCTTTGCCATCAGATCCGGTCTCCATCTTCAACCTCACCTGAATAAACTTGTCATTTCTGAGAGTTGCTATCCTCGCGCGCAACATCTTCCGCTCGAACTTTAGAAGTTCGCAGATATCGTCTTCTTTCATACCTTCATCAAGATAAGTTTCTCTTTATAAAATCATCCTCTAGAGCAATTTAATTGTGGTTTAAGAGCTACGTGTAATACTTCGTTACCTTGAGATCGCCGTGACTAATTACAAGAAAAAGAATTATTAATTCGTAAGCAAACCTAATTTCCGACCTCTGTGCACGATTTCTGCAGGTCAGAAATTAGGTCTGCTGACGAATTGATCATTATTTGACGCGTAATCAGTCACGGAGAACCAGAGGTAATAAATTTTTGCACCCTTGAGAGCCTTAAGTAAGAGAAAACGGCTTACATGGATTGCGAACGAGCATGTCAACGATCAGAGCATCTTCAATCGAGTAGAAACCCCTGACAACGAGTCTCGCCAGTTGTTTGAGGCTACTGGGCACCTCTGTTACCAGCCTCTCCTCCATAATTATTGTTTTTAATTAGCCTACGCTCTGAGGAGGACAGTACAAAGAACAAATGAGAAGTGCCAAATGTTCTAAACATTTATGTAGAATGCTAACATTTTTAAAAAATGGGATCCATTTTAAATAATGAAGTATTCAAAATTAAATATCGCAAATGCCCACTTGTACCTTTTTTACTTATATTGAAGTTATGTTTGCGGGAAAGATTACTTTAAACAGCTAGTAACGTACAATAATAGCAACTATTTTTTGGTGGGAAACTTTAACAACATGTTTTGTGCAATAAAAATATTTCCATATTTTGAATCTGTTTAAATACAAATTTTCTCATGTTTCCAATTATTTCTCTTTTCCATAACGACACTACATGTTTAGTTTGGTAAAAACTATTCATTTTACACAAAATTTTGGAAATTCAATGAGTAAAAAAGTCAATAAAAATGCACACCAAGTCGCTTTATAAAATTTCAATATATTTTACCACTTGAGGAATAAATTTTGAACGATATAAAAATTAAAAATTGAAAATGGGCTGCGAATGAAGTGAAAAAATTATGAGAATTTGATGTCACGGATAAAGAATGCAATTATTCGACTATACGAACCATTTGGCGGCGAAAATGGCCGGGTTTCATACAAAAAATCCGCCTGGACTGAATGGAAAATTAAGTGAATTTTAATTGGTGGAGAAAAGTGTAGGAATATTTTCAGTACTTCATCTATTTTGGGAGTAGCGTGTGTAATTTGTAGGGTCCTAGACGAAAAGGGGCTACATATTGGGGGCGGGTTTGGATCCTAAGAGTCTGAATGAATGTCATGTAAGTGGCTGTAAGTGAATCGGGCGACGTAACAATTTAATATTTTTCCTGCATTTCAATAAGGAGGATATAACAGGGGAAAAGCTTTATGAATCGGGGAATGGTTCCAAGATTAAAATTTACATTCCGAGACGAAGGAAATATTTTGAAAAGACGGATTATCCGCACGTGTAGTCTTCCGACTGTAATCTAAGAATGTTTGAAATAAAAGGAGGATTAGAATTTCAGAATTTCTACGGGGCTAAACGTTAAAATTTGGCGATGAAATAATTGTTGTTAAACATTTTCAAATTAATTGCTGGGTTTTTCGCTGTTTACATTAACGAGACACGTCCAACTATTGTGCGACGGAGAATAATTCGAATACAATGAGTAATGTTATTTTCTAGAAAAGTGAATACAAAGAACAAAAAAGAACTATCAAATATTCTAAATATTCATTTTTTTTAAATGAAATAATAAATTGACAATGAACTTTAAATAATTTATTATTTAGCCTCAAAGATGGCCAATATATATTTTTCATACTATTTTATATAGAACTTTCATTTGCGTTGAAAAATAATGGTAAACAAGTACTAATGTCATATAAACGAGAATAACTCTTGATTAACCAGGAGAATTTAATGATTTTGTAATAAAAAAAAATCATAATTCTGAATGTCCTCAAACGCGAATTTGATGTGTTTTCCAATTATTCTCGTTTATAATAATAATAAACAATTCAAAAAACAAACAATCTGTAAAAAGTTTTAAGCACTCCACAATGACAACCCAACAAAATTAAATTGATCTCCAACAATTATTCACCAAATTCAATGCCAATCTTAATTTTTTATTGTTTATTTCTCATATTCAATTGCTATTTCTGGGCAAAGATTGGTATAAACAAATACTAACCTCCAAAACAATGAGAATAATCTTCGCTTATCGTCAACACTTCAAAAATTTATTTTTACAAATACATTTTGCCACAAATCTGATCACATATTTACATCATTTGAGATTTAAATACTGCTCATTACGTGCTTGTTATCGCATAACCATTCCTAACAATGCAGAGAACACATGTAAACAGTGTTTATTGGTAACAAACTGTGGGTTAGGTGGAAAAGAGTGTCGTGTGCCACACGAACCGGTGGTAGTTTTGACAATCTCAACAAAAGTTCCGAATAACCTGTCGTTTTCCAGTGATGCATAATTTTCTTATTGAATGACTAATAAATGTTATATCGAGGGGCAAATGAGATTACATATTGTTTGTTGTTGATCTATGGCAGCTATTGATAAAGTCAAGATTATTGTCGTTGGAGACTCAGGTAATTTGTTAATGAGAAGAGTGATTACTAATTGTCGATACTGACGTGGCTTGTGCTCATGGAAAATTTTTATGGTTTTATTGAATTTTGATAATTTATGAAGATTTATAAAATTATTGGTCAGATTTATTTTTGGAGAAATTTGCAATTATTTTTTTGACGGTGGGAAGGTGGAGCATATGTTGGATTTTTCATGTAATTTAATTGTTGATATTAATTATTATAATTGATAAATAAAAAGAATTTATCGATTTGGGCACAGTAATTTCTGTGCAATGATTACAATTAATTATTTCAAGCATACAATTGGGCCAAATTGAAGATAGAACGGGTTTTTACATTTGGTTTTATTGTTTACATCGTGGGGGAATTCTCCGAAATTTTGTATCATTTGCTTAATTTGTATCGAATAATTCAAATCACTGAAATAATTGATGAGTTTTTTTTTTTGAAGAATTTACTTGAACATGTGAAAGAATTATTGGCATTGAATTTTATTGCAGGAGTGGGAAAAACCTCCCTCACGCATTTAATATGTGAGCAACAAACTATCAATAACCCATCCTGGACTGTTGGTTGCTCTGTTGAAGTGAAATTACACGAATACAAAGAAGGAACGCCAAATCAAAAGAGATATTTCATTGAACTGTGGGACATTGGGGGTAGCCAGAGCCATAAAAATACTAGACATGTTTTTTATAATCCCACAAATGGTAATACTTCTGTCTCACTTCGTCTTGCCCCTTATTTTAATTCTAAAAAGAATATTAAAATCTCTCCTTATTTGTACTCATTAGGAATTATTCTTGTGCACGATCTGTCGAACAGAAAGTCTCAGCAAAATCTACAGAAGTGGTTGGAGGAGGTCTTGAGTAGAGATGGCAACAGTGGGAGGTCTAGATCCTTCGATGATTTCGATCCAGAAAAGTTTGTGGGTTTAACACAAGTAATATTTCTTCTTGTATATTAGATTCTACGATCTTAACATTTTTTTGAAAATCTGTTTATTCGTTTAAGTCGGGATAGTACTCATATTCTTTGGTAATTTTTATTAGATTCCTATTTTGGTAGTTGGAACGAAACTAGACTTGGTACCGTCGAGATCTAATTTACACAGGCGATCGTCAACGATAGCTGAGGAGTGTGGAGCTGATGAGATTTTTTTGGTATGAGAGAAATTTGTATGAATATTTTTTTAAACTGTTGATTTATGCATATTTTTCCTCACATTTTTAGTACTTTTGTGAAACTTTGAAACAACTATTTCTAATGTCTAAATAATTTTCTTATCTTGCAAGCGTAACTATCCCTCAACATATCCAAAATTTTAAGGATGGAATAGATTTAAAAAAAAAAAATAATAATAAATTTTTAAAAATACTAAAACTTTTGGCCATTTTGACCTGTTAAAAATATTGATGATGGATTTAAGATGAAATTCCAGATAAGTTTATGAAATTAATCACCTCTTACGAAAATAAAAACATTTGACGTTTCATGAGAATTTTACAGCCATTTGTAACTTTTTCAATTTTTAAGATCTTTAAATGACTCGTTGGGCAATTTTATAAGCGATTATTCCTCGATCATTAAACAGTACTCCTATGCACTTAGTCTAAGATCAAGGCAATATGCCTACTTATCAATAAACTAACTTCAGGATTGCAGTCAAGTGCGTTCCCTCGCAGCAGGCACGACATCCTCAGTGAAACTCAGCAGGTTTTTTGACAAAGTTATCGAGAGGCGGTACTATGCCAATCGCGAGGGTATAAGTCCCGACAAGAGAAGACAGCCCGTTTATGCCTCTTCTTACAGCCCCAAGCTCTACCACAAAGACTAAAGTTCCACTGGAACTGGACTAAGTAAAAGGAAAATGATGTGATATACCAAGGCCTTATCAATTCACTGGTTCTCTGAGCGCCGTTGCATTATCACTCATCGATGAGATGATCATTTCATGATTGAAACATTCCTCTTATTGAATCGAAATACAATAAAAGTATATTTATAAAATTTTTACTTGAACATCTACGATGCATTGAATTCCAATCCCTTTCCATTTCCCATCTTTTATATTTTGCCGAAGGGTTTAAGGTTCTGGATAATTGAAGTATTATTTCAACTAATGATTACCTGAAATTTCATTGCAATTGACTTTAACAGATGTCGTTTAGATCTCTTTATTATTTATTTAGCATAAAACCTTTAAATAAATTTATTATTTTTCATTAACGAGACTAATACTTCAGCATAAAATAAATCTTGCCACAAATTCATTTAGCACTAAATAGCCGAATGATAGTACATTTTATGAAATATTCGCATTTTGTAAATGAATAATATAAGTTGTCTGAACTTTTAAGAAACTGATTTCTTGTGTATGATAATATTATTACTATGAATAGATAAACACTAATGGTTATAAATTGATGAAAATCCAGAAGAGGATTGCTTTCGTGGTAAAGTTAGAATCAATTATTCGCGTCAACCACTGATGATTGCCAACCGTTAATCCGTCATAATATGAATCAATTAATTTTGAAAAATGATTTGAATAAATATGCAAAAAAATATATGATAATAATGTTGAATTTTACAGCCTAGATATTAAATTTACCGCCAACCTAAACATGGACACAGTTGCGCCATATGTTCAAAGGTAGTCGAATGTTTTCAGTCGCGTCAGTACTCCCAGCCCATTCAAATTTCCGTGACTGTTTGGTGGGACTCCGTGTTTGCGTTGTATCAACCGAACCACCCGTGTGCGTTATTTTTTCGTCATTAGAAAAAACAAAAGCATTCCCGTCATCATCCAAGGCTCTCTGGAGCTGCGAAAATGGCACAGAATATCAATCCATTTTACTCGTCGCCAAGTGCTAACAGCAAAGCCCGAGAGGAGAAGCAGAATGTTCCCAAAGACAACCACGCAGTCAGCAAAAGGTGAGGGAGAGAAACTCGTTGTGTCAAGGAGTCCATTGGGGCCTCCAAGCCCAATATCACTCCAATATTTCCATTTCTTCGCATGTAATCAACTTTTTTGGGTACATGAACAACTACTTTTATTGAACACAGAGGCTAGAGGTTCATTTTTCCTCATAACCTCTCGGTTCTTCACAATCGACTTACCATGATGTTTTGTTTGGCTTGACCTGTGCATCATTCGATTATTTCGAGTCGATATGCAGCTGGAGCTGATTCATCAATTGGGAAATTGACTAATCAGGCTCACTGGATGAATACGAGTTTTAATAATTTTTCGAAATGGTGAAATTGTTTTTTCCTTCTTTGAGAATTGCATTCTAGCCGTTTTTATGATCTTATTGACGGGACCTCACTGCTTTCGATTTTCTCGAATTTCTTATAATTCAACTAAACCGAAATGTATTGGGCTCGATCGGGAACATTTGCTAATTTTAACTCGAAGTGTAGCTTGAATTTATTCATTAATCAAGGAATTAGATAATTAGTCTCTATTGAATGAACCTGGGTTTTAATTATTTATGGAAGAAACTGGGTTTTTTTGGAATTTTTGTCGAGTTGTTACGGAGAATTGATATTTATTTATTTATACGAACTCTGTCTCTTTTCGAACTCAATGCCTCATTAAATAATCTCAATGCTAATTGATGGAGGTGAATGGAATTATTAAGTTTGTTTTAATTTAGGGAAAATTCGAGAATGGATTTCGAAAAAACACACTTTGAACTAAATAAATTTCTAATTTCTCTCAATCTCCCTAAATTTATTCATCTAGTCTTAGATCAAGGTAGAAGTAGAAATTTTTCTAATACAAGAGAAAGCCAAAATACTCTGAGAGACGAGAAGAATGAGACCAATGTCAATGTGAACAAACAACGCTTCTGTAATATCAGGAAAATAAATGTATTTAAATTATTTATTTAGACTCCAGAAGGAACTAATGGTCCTCATGACGTGCACCGAGAAAGGCGTATCTGCATTCCCCGATGGCGAGAATCTCTTCAAGTGGATTGGCACCATCACAGGCCCCCGTGACACTGTAATTACTCGTTTAATTCGTTGGACATAGCTTGAAACGTGTTGTTTTGATGTAAAGAATGCTTATGAGAATTTGGAACATTTTCAGGTCTACTCGGGTCTGACGTACAAACTCACTCTCGAGTTTCCCCACAGCTATCCATACAGTGCTCCTATCGTTCGCTTTGTCACCCCATGTTTTCATCCCAATGTCGACCCAGTTGGCAATATCTGTTTGGATATTCTCAAGGATAAGTGGAGCGCTCTTTATGATGTTCGTACTATTCTGTTGTCCATCCAGTCTCTTCTCGGAGGTAAATAATTTGTCTTTTAAGTTTATCAATTCGGAAACAGTTTATTTAATTAATTTAATCAGTGATATTATACACATATTCATTATTTTATATTTCCGCTAGTAAATGTTGATGTTCAATTTGTTGGATGAATTTTTTTATGGTTTTTAGTATTGCTTATTTTAATCATTAGATCTTTTTTTGCAATAGATAGATGGACAAACGAATGTCTTGGATTAATTGACTAATTTTTATGAAATTCCCATGATGGATTATTGTATATTTTTTAATGGAGCTGTGATCATTAATGGGTTTAAGTAGCGCTTGTAATACATACTTTATTTAATTGTTTTGTTTATATGTTGTCATTCCAATTGTCTTAATGTTTTTGTTTCATTTCAGAGCCAAACAATGATAGCCCCCTGAATCTCCAAGCTGCCGAGCTGTGGAACGATCAGACTAAATACAAGAAGCAACTCCTCGAGGAGTACCACAAAGACGTTGATCGTAATCCCCAGGATTCATGATAAGCAAATATAAACATTTCAAAATTTCATCTATGTTATTACCATCTTTCATACCGCAAAGAAGATTTAAAGAAACCAAGAACAAGTAATATTAATTATAAATGGAAGTAAAATGAAATAAGGAGTCCCGTACTCCGTTAATTAATTCAAATTGGCTCGTTCACCGATGAAAAAATCGGATTAGCGGCCTACTATAGTATAAATTGAAAGATAAAAAATAAAAAGACGTTAGTGTGGATTGATTAAGTATTATTAAAATTTGTGTGAAAAAAAAGAATTGAATTCTGAAAGCTGTCGAATAACTGAGTGTCTAATTGTAGAAAATTATCTGGTACTCGTCTGAAACTTATTTATTTGATTTTTTTTTATGTTTGTGGATAAATCACAATTGTCTCGGGTAATAGCTGAAAAACGATAACAAAATAATCATTCAAATAGACGAAATCTTTTCTGTTCGCTCATTGTCGTCTTTTTCTGGAATAAATATTTTTAATGTACAAATCAAACTGTCTTGCAATAATTCTACAAAATAAGAAAACACTGAAATTTCGTGAACAACGACTAACCATTTTCTGGAGCGTTTCATTTAGTGGAATTTCAGGTGAAAAAAAAAGAATTAGCTATCACTGAAAATTTCATAAAATTCACAATTTTTGAGGATATTTTCAAGGATATAATCCCGCGAGTTTCCCTGGTTTTAATTATTTTCCATTAAACAATTGGCCTAAAATTCAAATTCTTCATGGATTTTTCCACAAAATTTGCATGAGAAGAATTTGAAAATACCGTACCCAATAAATATCTATAAAATTATCTTTTGCAAAATTTTGTTTTTTTTTTTTCATATATTGATTATCTTTAAGTAAATAATGAAACTTCGTATAATGATCGATCATCATCTTTCGAGAGCATCAAAAAATTCTTGATTTTTTTCATATCCAGTGAAAAAAAAGCAGATTCTAAAATTTTATTACAACGGAAATATGGATTATAACATAAGACCCCGACTGAAATAGACCAAGAGAAACGGGAACTAAAATGATTAAAAAAACGTGATTTGTCAATTTTTTATGGTTTGCAATAATGTTTTAATTTATCTGCAAACAAGAAAAACAAAGAAAGTGAATATCGAGAGAAATTTAATCCAATTGAATCGATATTAAACTCCAATGACCTTCGGACTCATGTCTACCAAAGTGACAGTCCAAAATCCGCGATAATAAACAGTTCCTCAATCAACTCTTGAGTTTAGCGTGCCACTGATCCACAGTGATCTACCTTAAATAGCGCGAAAGATGGTGTCGAAGGTGTCCGGAGTGGTTGTTCTTAAGAATTCCTTCGCCACCTCGATAAAATCGTTTCTCAACGCCCGAGGGACTATTCGCTGCTCATCGATCGCCTCCAGTGCAGCTGAGGTAAGCAGTCTTGCCACAATTTGAAACTCAATTAAATTCAGGATGTGGGAGAATCCGAAAGATTTAATTAACTGATGTCTTCTCAATTGGTGACAGGAGCGAAAAGTTAGAGTTAAGGATGTAGAGATTAATTATGCCAAAACTGGGAGTGGAGAGCATCCGGTTTTACTTCTTCCTGGAGCCTTGGGTAAGGTTTTAATAATTTTCTTTCAAAATTGAAAGAAGTTTCAGAGTCGTGACACGAGTGTTTTTTCTTATTACTTGGCAAATGCTTTTCTAATTAACGAGGTCTTAGAAACTTATCAGACACTTATCAGAAACTTATCTGACTGTTGTATATATTTATTGTAACGAGTTGGTAAAACAGAGAGTTAGATATGTGAGGAGTGGAGATGCTGCCACCTCTCTCAGAGTATTTAATATCACTTCATCAAACGCAAGAGATGCAAATGAATTTTTCGATTTTTTTTCAAATCCAAAATCGTTAAGATTTTATAACAAAATCAATTTAATGATCAATCTTTTAGTCTTACCACTTAATTATTAACCCAGTTTGATTTTTAAATTATTTTTTATGCAAACCTTGACTTTTAGAAGAGATGGATTAATTTGTTCAATAGATATCATATTTTTATTCCTTACAAACATGAAATATTCAGGCAGAACTTGTCAAATTAAATGAACAATCACGTATTCTTCAGGTCTTCCGTTTTCCTCAAAGTGCCTAGACTGAACGAAATTAGCAATAGTAGTAGTTCTATCAATTTTCAGGGGATATTCAAACTAAAAATTTCCAATTTTCGTGATTTTCTTAAAATTTGTAATATCCAAACGTATTAAATTTTTAATTTATTTATTTATGTAACGTTATTATTAAACTTGCCTTTATTCCTTTATTAAATTCCAATTTCTTTTATACATTTCAGGGTCAATTTGGACTGATTTTAAGCCCCAACTGAACGGCCTAGACAAAAGTAAATTAACGATAGTAGGGTGGGATCCCTCAGGCTACGGGAAATCAAGACCGCCGGACAGAAAATATCCCAATGACTTTTTCTATAAAGACGCCGATTATGCTCATGAGTTGATGAAGGTTCTGGGGTTCCCCAGGTTTTCCCTCATAGGATGGAGTGACGGAGGTATTACTTCTCTCATTCTCGCCGGAAAGAACCCCGAGAGTGTCCGAAAAATGGTCGTTTTCGGAGCGAACGCTTATATACTTCCGCAAGAAGCCAAAACCTACGAAAGTACGCGAGAAATACAATAGCATAGCGATGAAACGATTCAAGTCGATTTCGAATTTTCCACGGATATCTCGAAATTCGAGGCAGATCGCAAAATTTTCATCTAGGCCTTTTCGATCGGGCGAATCCAGATTTATAATAAAGATTTTTACGAAAATTTTTCTATTTTCCTCAGATTCGGAGATATTCCTCGAAAACTCAGCTAAGGAATAAGTTGACTTGTTAGATCGTTTTAAGCCCTCTACGAAATTTTTAATACGTCAATCGAAAGCCCTTTTCAGTTCTGATTGCACCTTTTTATTATTGTAAAGGTATCAAGAACATCGATACATGGTCAGAGCGCATGAAAGCCCCACTAATAGCCATTTACGGCGAAGATTACTTCAGAAAGACTTGGGCAGCGTGGGTTGAAGCCATGATTAATCTTTTCGAGAAAAATAATGGTGACCTCTGCAGAGATTCAGTGGCGAAGATTGTGTGTCCTACGCTAATAGTCCATGGGAAGAAGGACGCTATGGTTGATGGGGAACATGCCGAATATCTGAAGAAGAATATCTCAAATTCTCGGTGAGTTGATTTCTTCAAAAATACGATCTTACAATTTCCCATGCAAAAATTCAAAATCAAAATGATGTGACTCATTCCAAAAAAGATGATTTGAGAAATTGGGAAGTAAAAAATCAAGAATCAGGAACTTCTCCTCCTCGAATAGTTGAAAAAGAGAAAAATAGAAATTCGAGAGAGGAAGAGTAAAACTCCAAATTTAAAGAATTTTGCAATAAATGGAAAGATTTTTTTTGCAGCAGAAGAAATAGCACAATAATTGCATAATTTTAGAATATTCAACGATTTATTTTTCGAATGATGAATATAATTTTAGGCTGGAAATCTTCGAAAAAGGATCCCACAACCTACACCTAAGATACCACGAAGAGTTCAATCAGCTGGTGACTCAATTTCTCCTGGAGAATCCTTGAGAACTACCTTTACCATAAATTCAACTTCATCAGTTTTTGCCGCATCCACATCATGAAGATCGCAGTGATTTTTTTAGAAGTTCTATTGCATCTGTGACACTCTCCTCGTTTAATGAATAAATAAAAACGATTGAACAGGAAATAAAGTTTTTTATTTTGATCGAGTGTAAACTATCAATGAATCGACGTGGCACGAGTGGGTTGACCAGTTGAAATAGGGATGAAGAGGGAAATCAACCCGTGGGAGGCTGCATTCCATTTTCATATGCCACATTCATCAGAATTTATTTTATTTTACGATTATATTTGTTTAAACACTCTCGGTTACGACAAGAGCATCCAAACCCTGGAGATCAATTCAATTGATTTGCATTAGTTTGATATCGTTGATAAAAACAATGAGTAATATTAAATCTCTTTGTCATATAATTAATAATTTCAAGTACCACTCGGCAAACCAAAATGTAACAAATACGCTTTATCTCTAATAAAAAAAACGTTCCTTCATTTTCTCCTGGACATCTTCATAATCTCATAGGTCCGACTCATTTTTAATTTTTAAAAATCTGTAACCTAACAGATTTAATTCTTATCCTAGTTTAATATTAATATTATAAAAAAAGTATATGTATGAATATTGAAAAATTCTATATGCCTTTTTTTTCAAAATAACCAAAATAAAATTCAACATTACGTAAATATAAATATTTCACATATTTTTTGGAAATTTTTTTATTTTTCATTATGTTTATCCTGGAAATATTTATGTATATCATGACGGAATGGATAGATGACATAAAACGTGACATTCTTTTTTTCAAGGAGGATAATAAACGGAAATAGGTCAGCATCATCGCGATAATGATCAAAAATCAAATAGACAAAGCCCCCAAACACTTCCTATCGATTCGATCTCGTTGTAATTCAGTATCGATGATGGAATGACGAACGACGCGGAGATATTTTATACGTCTTGAGGCCTGCGTGCATGACCGCCCGGTAACGCTCCGCTGCGTTCTACTCCCCCAGGGTACTTCGGAGTCTCCAGGCCCGAGATAGACGTCACGCCCTTCCGTTTTTTATCCTCGAACAAAAAGAACTAAACGAATGCATTCACCTTATCCCCGGCAACTTCTCCATCGCAATGCGACTAACAAAAAAAAAAGAGGAAAAAAAAAATATTTCCAACGGAAAGAAATTTACCATTCTCATCCCACAATTTTATTAACTCCCGACAACTCGTGGTCGCGTGTTTCCGCGACGATGTGCGAATAAAAATCAACTTGTCCGCATTGCGCTGTTTAGGGAGCAAATCGATGATTTCGAACGGGCCACCTCGATACGCCAGACTGACTCCAAATGCTCCACCGTGGATGGATAAAATAATCGTTTCGAATTAAAATTGGAGATATGCTCCAATGGAGTTGGTAGGCTATAGTAATTGGCCAGTTTGGATGCATTTCTCGTTGCATTTTCGTTGGATGCAGTTTTTTTCCAGTCTCGAATAGACGGTCGATGGGTCACAAATTTTCGCAAAATAAACCAGACTGTTTCCTTCTTTTTAAAAGTGATCTGCTAAAAATCTTTTGTTTTTAAAAAGTGTATTTTTGAACAATTGATTTGTTTTAAAAACTTTTCCATGAACAAACTTGTTATTTTTTGAAAAGCCTTAATTTTTTAAAACTGTTATTATTTTTAGAAAACAAAACCTTGGCATTCATTGATAAATTCGAATGCAGAGAAAAATCATTTTCAGTCTCTTTATCATTTCATATATAATTGCATAGGGGAGCATATCGTAAATATCTTTGTGTGGATGGAATTTTTTGTTGCTTCGGAGACACTGATGAATAAAAATTTTTCCCACAATAAACGCGACTGCTCTTCCGTTATGGAAAAATGAGTTGCTCTCGTGGGTATTTTTAAAGGCTGTAGAAAGTGGAGTTGTGCTACTTATACAGTTGATCACTCCATATTCGTATTTTAGTTGGGTTGACACCATGAATCCGAAGTTTTATCGAGTAATGATTCAATTTTTATGCTCTCAATTGAATAATCATGGGGAATTAGCTTTTCTTGTGTGAGTAAAATGGATTTTTTTCTTGTGTGATCAATTCGTCATTCTCTAAGGACAATAAAATTTCATTCGAGACAATAGAACGACTTGAAACGAATACAACGATTTGAAGAAATTTAATGACCTTCAGTTAGCATGCGTAAATTATTTTCACGTAATGGAATAGTATATTTCAGCACGTGTGGGGCAATTTCGTTTTTAACGTGTGTGGGGTTTGCAGCATGAGCCGTAGGCGAGTGATGTAACCACACACGTTGAGATTTTATGCCACGAGGCCTGGAACCGGCTAAATTAGGCACAAGGCGCGTAAGTGCGTAATCAGCCGGTTTCAGGCAGGAGTGGCATAAAATTTTTGTTGTTACTGCTGCTACGTTCAGCCCGTGTCGAAAGGTGCCTTTTCGTTTACTAGTAAACGAAAGCCCTCGGCATCGCCTCGAGCCGCCAAGTTCACACTTGTTACCACCCCGCGCACTTGTATGGAAATATACTATTATTTAAAATAACATAAAAATTTTAAATACAGGATTGCTTGCATTCAGCCGCATCGGTAAAATTGCAAAATATATAAAAAAATATTAACAAATTTTGCTGTCAACCTAGAAACTTTATTGTTTTTATGTGAATCGTAATTAATTATCACAAAAACTAAGAGAACAAGATAGGTCCTTTTTTTAAATTTTCAGTCGTAATGCCCCGAGTGCTCCGAAATTGTCGAAAATTTTCCGACTGTTTTGTTGCATAGCAACGAGGAGGGCAAGTTTGGCAGATTAAGTTTAAGGGCAAGTTTGGCAGGTTAAGTTTGGCCTTCCCGAGCGCGAAGCGCGTGGGATTTTTTGCCAAACTTGCCCGACTCGTTGATATGCAGGAAAATTTTCGACAATTTTGGAGCACGAATGGTATTCGGCTGGATTATACCCCCCAGCTGAATTGTCACCCAATAGAAATGTAGAATTTGACGTTTTTGTGGGACAGATAATCACTGCCATCGGTTTTCTTCATATTATGAGCCCAATCCTTCAGTACATCAGCAATTTTCTCAGTGGGGGTATCACCGTCCAATACATATTTTCT
>JAPYZN010000683.1:0-40121 GCA_030522865.1 Psyttalia lounsburyi
TTGGCTCGTGGGATTATAACACTCGCCTTCGGCTCTTGTTACAACCTCCCACGAGCCAAAAACACCATTACGCACATGTTGCATAATATACTATTTTTTCACTTGTTACGAAATATACTATTTCCTAACGTGTAGGTAGTGGGATTTTGCGTAGGTGGGGTGTGCGTAAATGTCATTTTACACACAGTGTGTCGAAAAATAGAGTGAGTTCGAAAGGATATATTTTCCGAAATTCTCCAGGCAGTCAATCACTTCCAACAGGCGAAATATTTTGTGCCATGCACTTAGATCATTAAACATTATATAATTCGACCAGATATTATATATCATCAAAATAGACCAGGATTAAAATGTAGGCCACAACAGTATTAAATAATACTATTATATACTGCACGGAGAGAAAAATCTGTGAATTTTTATAGCGTGATTCCGATAAAAATTACTGGGCAGCCTTACAATCTCGGCGCAAACTGCAGGCCTAAGAAAAATTACTAGGCCGCCTAATAAAATTTCTTTATCGGCATAGGAAAACTTCCTTATAAAATAAACCGATCTAGATAGGAATTTTTAGAGGATTTCTATCAATTTTTCATTTAAACTCAAATAAAAAATGATAGACCTATCAATTTTATAGTGCTTTATGGTATTAATAGTAATTTTTATGTGCGAATAAAACACATTTCAGTATTTTGGCATTTC
This sequence comes from Psyttalia lounsburyi, assembly GCA_030522865.1. NCBI lineage: Eukaryota > Metazoa > Arthropoda > Insecta > Hymenoptera > Braconidae > Psyttalia > Psyttalia lounsburyi. The sequence goes on from JAPYZN010000683.1 coordinate 700, forward strand.
ACACCTCGATTCTTGTGTTTGGCACAGTAATTTTTCTCGGACTTTTCTCTCCGTGTATAATATAAAAATCAACATTTTAAAAAAATCTAGAAAAATAAAAATTTAATTCCCACGTTTCCGCAGCCCAAGGGAATCTCTACCACCAACAATTTGATTTTCAACTTTTTAACATATCCCGTCTGTCTCAGATTTAGTTTCACGGATAAAAATGTCCAGGGGAATGAAAATGTTCCCTGCAACCTACACCGTTGTACATCGAAACGTAAAAACAAAACGGCATGACAAACTCCCCGCCCTCAAATACACGAAAAAAAAAAATTAAAAAGCAAACAAAAAAACAAATTTTGCGATAAACAAAGTGCCCAGGGGCGACAAGGATATGAAAAGGGGAGAAGGAAAAATGTAGCGCATAGCGGACATATTCCAACAATACCATGTGGATCGAAATACACACGAAACGTTGAGATTGATTCGAATGGTAGTCGCCAGTGCATTTGGATGTAGCGTGAGGGTTGAATTTGGCCGCTGGTTGCGCTACAGAGGAACACAGAGAACTGGGAGAATTCGATCGGAGGGCGGTAGCCACCGTTGTTTCCGATTATCGAGCAACCCGATCTCAATCGCCGCCACACATCATCCCATGGGGAGTTTTTCTACCCCCCCCCCCCCCCCCCCCCCCCCCCCCCCCCCATCCCTCTCTTTCTCCCGCCCTTTCCCAACAATCATGACGTGCGTCGTATTTTCTGTGATCTTCGATTCGTATTCCACGCATACCAGCAACTCTCGAGGGCTAAACACTTTCTACTTCTTTGTAACGACGATACACATCGTGTAAAAGGAAGGATGATGAGGGAGCCGTTTGCCAGGTTGCCTCGTTGTTATTCCTTTTGCGTGTTAATTCAGGGATTAATTGACTCAACGCCTCAAGGGACTGAACGAGAGACTGAAAAAGAAGAGAGCCAAGAGGGATCGTCAGTGGAGAAAAGACAAAAAACGTCTACAAAGCGAATGGAAAAAGACAGGGCAAAGGAAAAATACGAGCTTCTCTTTTGTGCAGAAAAATTATGCCGAGTAGCATTATTCACCTCTGAATTTCCTGGTTTCAGATGTGCGATTTTCAAGTTCATCGCAGGGGGAAAAGTAGCTCGGGTGATTGGTGGATTAACGGAGGGTTTCTCCATTTTTTCCAAGTAACAGAAATTTTAATGCACAATGACGATATTATATAATCCTTATTCTCATTTTTGTCTACATCAATTTGTTAGTTCATAGAAGAACTGTAGTAATTCATAATTCCACATGATTGACTTAGTGTGAGGTCTTATCGAAAACAGTCGTTGGAAACCAATTGAAAATTGTAGAAGTTTGTTGGTTCTTACTGTAGAATAATGATAAATGCCGATTTTTGATTGAGAATCGACAAATAACGTTCGATCTACATTTTCATTGGCAAAGTCAATTATAACGTGAATGAGGAATCGAAGTCTGTCTTCTCCCCACCATCAATTTCATATTTCCCCTGTATTGTAAAATTTAAAATTAAATATGCGTAAGATTGTTATTTTCCTACCTGCTTATTTGAAATTATTTTTAAATTAAAAACCTCTGGTACTTGAAAAAAGTGGTAAAACATTCCCTTAATGAGATAGCTAAGAATAGTACATTATGTCACCAGGCGATGAAAGTATTATCTGACGAATGTGGCTTTATAATCACATGAGTCAGATAATACTTTTATCGCCGAGTGAGGTACAATATTTTTCGTCTCTGGCCCCGAAAACCGCGATCTAACCGAACGGAGTGAGGTTAGAAAGTGAGGTTAGAAACGCGAATTTTCGGGCGCCAGGGACGAAAAAACCTTTCTGTTAGTTGAATTTCCAATAAACTCCAAAAAATATGGAGGGTAGAAACGTATGGCATGCAAAAAACATCAAAGCCGGCATTTTTTTAATTCTTAATGTAATCTTCAGTGTTTTAACTGTTAATTACATTCTCCAAGTTCTTCACAAAAACATTTTTCCTATTCGTTGAATTTAAAATTAAAGTAAATGAACGTATTCACAATGTCTGTATAATAGTACAATGAGGCTATGGGGTGGCGAGGGGGTGGGAGGGGGTTGTGCGGATGGGGTAAGGGGTAAAAGAGAAGAGTGAAATCCACTGAGTAGCTGCCACCAAGTAGAAGCCCTCACAAGAGAGAAGAGAGCGCTTATACGTAATAGACCGCGTTTCCTGGCATCCATGCATACACACGAGCTTTCACACTCGTCGGTCACTTTTCGTACTGCACTGCGAGGCGTTATGAAACGGTTAACAGTTTTTTCCCTCCTCTCCTATTATATTTTTTTTTTCAAGTCTCCCTTCATTCCCCTCATCTTCGCGTATCCTCTTTATTCTTCATTTTGAATCAATCTTCCACTTCCTCACTCGGTTTTCAACGTTGTCACTCCATTTACCACTGAATATTTATGGCCACTGGGAGAGAACAAATTCGAGGGTTTTATTTCATTTTTATTCACTCGAAAAATTCAGAACTAGCAAAATGGGGGTGGAAATTATTGTTTTCTTCGTGGAAGTACTTGTTATGGGTTTCGAGTTTGCGGTGAACTGTTCGGTTACCCTTGGCTGCGCCCCCTCTCCACCGTTGCTTTGATTTCGTCCCCTCGCTCGGCGCCCTCAAAGCAATTTTTCCGTTCTCTTTTTTTTTAAGTACGAACGCGGGCATACATACGTACGAGGGGCGGCGTTGCTATTTCAGTATTTCCAAATAGAACTTTTTTGTCATTTTTCGGTTTGGGCACAGATTGCATGCCGAAGGGGGAGAGACGTGAAATTCTTCGGGGAAAATCGAGCAGGGAAAATGGATGGTCTGAAGACTGATGCGAGCGAATGTACTACGGCACTGGCGCGTCGAACCGCGTCCAATGCAACGAATAATTACTCACACTCTGGGTTTGTGCCCTCTTTTTTTCTCTTCCTCGTTGATTTTTTTTACGAGCCACTAAATGTCCCGTGAAATTAATGTCACTCTGACTTTATGTGAACAGTAGTACTGCACTGCGACACGCATGGCATTGCTCCTTTATATCGGTTTTGGGGATATTAATTGATGATTTTTTTGGTCGAATGGAAAATTGAATTTTATGATTGTGTGTTGTTAAAAGCGTTATTTTTTCAATTTCAGTTTTACCGGCAGATGGGCCGTTGACAGGTGCTAAAATCGATTTTTAGTATTGCGCGGTGTACGATTACATTTGCAGTTGGTGAGTGGAAAAGTAGGGTAACCGGTGCATGTACCGCCCATCTAAAGAAAGAGCTTCATTTTTTACCCTCCTCTCAGTCGGCGAGAAATGATAGATCGCTAAAATGATTTTTTCCAGGTTTTTTTATCGAAAATGTAAAAGAGACAGTTTTTCTATTAATGTTAAAATTAATGTTGTTCAACTGTTTCAATTTTCATTCTTTGTTTTTATTCTCCAGTTTCATTTTGAGGGTGGTTTCCGGTGAATAATAATCAATTATTCTGGGCTTAATTAATTATTTTTCCCGTAGCCACTGGCTGTCCGAAATAATTGAAATTCATTGATAGCAAAATTCTGTTGGCAAGCACGTTTTGACTAACGTGGATGCTGACAAATTAGTCAATAATAACAATTGTAAATAATAGTTTGTCTTTGAAAATACCTCGGTGTAAATAAAAACGTACTACAAACATATATTTCGAACTCCATTCAAATATAAATCACTGAAACCATCGAAAAACCTCAAATTCCCTGGTGGAAATATTGTTAAAGGTTTCTGGGAAATTATAACTTTTTTAAGTGATGTTTCTACGAACTAGAAATTCCTGTGGTAATTAAGTTTTGTCATTCAATACGTGCGTCATAAAAAAATAATTTTTTTTCTGTCGTCAATTCTGATAAATAAGCGTGGGTGGCAGTACCCACTAGGTGGTACTGGCACCAGCTACCCCATTGCTTCAGTAAAAAAATGTTGAAAGTGGAGCACAGCGGGGAATGACTCGAAGAGCTGATGATGAGATACGAAGGTGAGTAACAAACACAAAAAAAAGCATGACAACGAGTCGTCGGGTGTCAAGTTGAGCACGTGTCACCTATTAAGTGGGAAATCATGAAGCCCCCAGGTGCTGCGTGAAACTGAGTAGCGGACAAAATGCCTCATGGTTAGATCACAATCGTCTCTTGTATCGCCGTTGAGCCATTAATTAAATCACACCTCAAGTTTTTATTACCACGCAAGAGTGCCTGAAAATCACGATAACGATTTCAATGCGGGCGTGACCCATATCGACCTACATTGATTGCCAACGTTTTTATAAGTCGTTAATTAAATTAAGGCATAGCCCAGTAATAACTCGTTGACTCCTCCCGGATAGATAGAGGTCAACGATAAAAATTTGGAGGGGATGGTATTCATGAGAATATTCGATATCGAACATTGGATAAATGAGTAAAGAAAATTGAAATTTCCCGTGTGGCTAGTTTTGAAAGTCATTTGTCTGCACGTTTTTACTGCCGGATTATTTGCACAATGTTGGTACTACTAATTTATTTTTTCCACGGGTCATTGCACTCGGGGGAGAAGGATATATAGAGCAAAGCGTAGAGGGGGAGGAGAGTGAGAGGTTGAACGGCGCATCCGCGTGAATAATAATTTCCGTTTTTACCCTCATCCGCGGAATATTTTTATGAATTTTTTCGCCGTGTATCTTTATTATACATCATTACAATTTTTTACACTTTCTTGTAATATATTAAGAGGCAGAGCACGTCAAATGCGATGGTAACTCGTGATACTGTATATATTTGAGGGTGAAAGGTTAAGAAGTAGTGGAGAGGCGTGTGTGGGAGAGGAGCAGACATCAGGGTGATAGCTTCATTAATTCTGGCCCAGGCAATGTCGATGATGGTAGCTCTCACCAGCGGAGTTATCAGATAACATCTGATTGTCGATGAGTGTAGAGGGGATAGTTATAGGCAGCACTCAAACGCAAACTCATTGACATTCCTTACAGCCCAACTGGCAAAATGACGGGCACCAGATAACTAACAAAAATCGTCCTCTGATTATTTTAATCCCGGGAAAACTTTTTTAACGTCCGCAACTCAGCAATTCACTGCTCATTTCAATTAACAAGAGAGGATTTCTCATCCTTTATTTTTCACAATCCCACAGAACTTAATCCCAGGGTATCATCAAACGGAATAACGACCACGAAGCGTCGATAAATTTTCTATTATTCCACTGACATTTCCTCCCCCTTCCTTTCGCCATTGGAGTTTGAGGGAAAAATCCATGTCTCTCATTAGCAGATTTTTTTTCACCACTCTGTCCAATGGAAGCGGTGTACGGGTTGGAAGGGGATTGGTAGAGGCTTCGGTGGTTGTGTCTGATGAAATTTTTAACGAGCTGTCGAATGAGTTTACGGAATCTCGCAATTAAAAATATTCCCTTTTCCCGAAGATTTTCATTATTCATGGCGCAAATTTGGAGTTGAAAAAAATCTTTCAAAATTTCCAGTGAGAATAAGTCTCACTTGATTCATATGGTTTCCTCAACCGGAGATTAAAAAAAAAACATTCGTCGTGAATTCTTTGGCAGTTAGAACCTCGTTTTCCTTATGTGCCCACGTGAATAAAGCCCAAACTCTTATTCCCCACCGTATTTCCGCATGAAAGTGTTAAATTTATTCGTTTCTCTTTCTATCGTACTCATACCCCCTACATCTCGGTGGTGCATATACCAGCGTGAATTTGAAAATTTACGAGGCAATTTTATTACGTTCGACCAGATTTCACAGCTTCCTCTCCTCTCCTCCCTCGCCCGACACAATCCGTCGCCTTTCCACACCCAGTACTGCAAGAAAGAGGCGTTCCAACAAGGTGGATAGAGCTACCCAAGGCCCAAAATGTTGAGAGAGACCTCAACGTACCAAACGACGAATAGAGCAAAAGAGAGTGTACACTCACTCAGCATCCGAACGAAAGGAGGAAGATCTCCCAAAACTCTATATATGGGATATAGGAGACACGTAGGGTGAAGTCAGACTCAGCACACCAGATGTACCGCAGGCGGTGTGGTCGGAATGGCAGGCATTACGATGTAACACTTGACTCTGGGAATCCCCCCCCCCCCCCCCCCCCCCCCCCCCCCCCCCCCCCCCCCCCCCCCCCCCCCCCCCCCCCCCCCCCCCCCCCCCCCCCCCCCCCCCCCCCCCCCACTTGGCAGACATGCCACGTGGATCAGCAAACACCAATGGAATAGATACCAGAGCTATTCTGAATAAGTTGTCTACAAGTCAGTTGAACTTGAAGCGATCCCTCCCTAATAGCTTGACAAAAGCCTTCCTCTAATGAACTTGTGTCTGAAGTCACGTCGTCACAATGACGGGGTAGACAAAGTCATGTCAAACATCCGGACGGATGATAGTTCGCTTGAACCAACGGATTTCCACCTTTCGTCCTTGGATGTCTCTATCACTCCCATCGAGGAAACATATCACCACCGGAAAGGCACAGAGAGTTCCTTCGACCCAGTTTGCCACGACAAAATACGCGGCCAAAGGAGAAGAGAAATTGAGCGGCGCACTATCTTGGAACGAGAAGTTTGCGTGTGCGAGGAACGGGCGGCAAACATCCTCCCTGCGATGATCCCCTCATGGCAAAGAAGTCTGAACTGGTTGGATGTGGTGGTAGTGGTTGTACGCTGACGGCTATGTTAGATACCTGTTGGACCCCAGCTTTTCATTCTCCGCATCCACCCATCTCCCATTTCCATTCTCTGGCTCTTCACTTGCTCTATACTTGCTCCACCTCACATCCTGTTACTCAGTGAACCGCTTGGAAAAGTCATCCGGCATTCCCAGCCATCGTCAAAGCAACCGAATGAAGACGCTAATTACAGACTAGCCACTTCCTGCTGTCCAGTGTTCTACTTGTTCAATATACCACTCGGGCGTTAGTCCAGCCAATGGGTATAGCGAATACAATTTAACAGAGGATGAGTTGAGGCACCAAATGGCTTGATAAAAGAGGATTGGAGGACAGAGAACCGCAAAGCCAGGCTCGAAATGCTGCCGGGTTGACACTCGTGGAAGGGGTAAAGGGTTGCAACGAGCGAGAAAAGCTTATCATCCTCTTTCCGGCTATCCTACGTGACCCCATACATCCCTTTGACTCGGTTCTCATTCCGCGTTGCAATGCAGCTGGAAACTTTGTTTGATTTTAATCACCAGTGGCATCTCTTTACTCGCACACCTCAGCACACTGAGGTCGATGGGAACACGAGATGAATGAGATGGGAAACTGTGTCGAATCATTGAGAAGCGATTGTCTCGAATGCAGTGCAAAGAGACTCGGTGATCACGAGGTTCATCAACATCTGCAGTTATCGGATAGATCAATATTTGTGCCCATGTGGACTTTCGTTGAACTGAGGAGGACGCTCTCTGATATTAGAGGTTCCTCATTTCGGTCGTCAAGTGACTTTTTACAGTGGAAAATGAAACCACAGGGCGGTATATAACGCCGGCATCTTGGTTTATTGTGGCTTGAAAATGAGAGGAGTGATTGTATCGAAACCCTGGGAATAATTTTCTTGCGATTGTGGGACGGAGTACGGTTTCCAACGCGTCAAGTTGGAATACAATGAGCACGGGTATGGGTGTGGTGGTTGAGAACATATCAGGTTTCCATTAGTTTTCGGTAAAAGGAGAGGAGAATCTGGGGTAGGAATGAGGGAGAAAGTTGGATATACGTAGTCAACTGTGTGGCCTTTAACCGAAGCAACCCTCTTGGTATAATAGTGCATACCGCGTGATTACTTCTGAGTATTTCAGGAAACTCCAAAAGTACCAGGGGAAAGTTTTCACTTATATTAGCCTGCTTCCCAATTTTGTGCGAAGTTTTCGGTTTGGGGAGTTTGTGGTATGAAAAATATGAGTGGGATGTTACTGGGGTATGTGGGAATGGATGTGAAGATAGAAAAACAAGGGTAAAACCTAACATCCTGGTTGGGTTCGAGTGAATGAAAATTGTGAGAAAATTTTAGTTCGCTACGTTGAAAATTTGTGTTGAAATTCACAGTACATTTCTTTAAAAAAATTAATTGGATTGTAGTAGTTAGTAAGTCAAAATTGATTACTTTGAACTGTTCATCTCAGTTTAATTATTCAATAAAAATTAATGGAAATAATACAAAATTAAGTAACTTGGGAGGTTAATAATTGTTTGTAGGATCCATGAGTAATCCACTGATCAGCAGTTACTGTAAAAAAGTTACAACAGAGATAGCAAAGTCTTTAATTTTTGAAATATTCAGCTTAGCTAGTACCTCACTCTTCATGTTTTCTTGGAAAATTCAACTAAGTTGGAGAATAATGCCCAAAAAAATTGGAACTTCATTAATCATTAACTGAAAATTGAAATTTCACGTTTTTTCCTTCTGAATCAATCTCTAAACATTACTAGTTAACACTCCATAAAATGTTAAACCTCGTGAGATCCTTCATCTTATCTCCCGTGGTTAGAACTGTATTTTTTGTTTCAGTATAGGCGTGAAAAGAGAGAAAAATATCACTTTCAGTGAGCTCGCCGGCCCGAAAGATTCTAACAGTGCACATGAAATAGCTATTTGTCTGATTGCGTTCTCTCCTGTTACACCCTCTGTGATTAGTTTGGAGCTGAGGAATTTAGATGCTCTCACATAACTCGACGATCACCAAGTAGCAGTGTGGAATATAATATTCGACTTAGATTGCCTCCCGAAGTTGAATTTGAAACAGAGCACTGGGCTGGCAACAAGTTTCCAACACGGGTGTATAATCTTGTGGCACTGCCGAGTACTCTTTGATCACTCAACTGGAATGGGAACGCGTGGTGCTTGGGCGCCCGGGGGCCAGTGGAACGTGCAGGAAGGAAGGAGGGAAGTGTCCAAGGATCCCGAGAATGGTAGCTAAGATTTTACTTCTGGGCACTCTGCTTCAAGGCGTCTCACAAGAGGCCCTCTCCAGCGGCAAGCTTCAACCTCGAGGGCTTCCAAACTTGGTGCTACGAGTTTTCCAATATTGCAATACAAGTGGTCATTTGATCTACTGAAGGGAGAGTCCGCTGGAGCTTTTTGATTAGGTGAAACGTTTTTTTTCCGTGCACCGGCTTTTTGGAATTTCGAGAGGATGGTCATCATAAAGGAGGGAGAGGCCCTTTGATCAATCTAGATACGAGATATGTTGAACGATTTGCCGAGCAACCGTGCTGAAGGGACAGGGAAGATAATTCAGAAAGGGGACAGAACCCTTCTTAATTTTTCCTCCCTCATCGTACGTGAGAAAAATATCAAATGGAAGAATATTGAATAAGGTGAAGCCGAGAAAAACACTTCCGTATATCACATCTCTTACTTCCCTACCTTGTTTACCTCAACAATGAGAAAAACCTTGAAATTTATGGTATACACATGTACATGCATGACTCACTCGGTTATTCTACATTGCACTATGTAAAACACATGAGAAAATATGTGGGGAAAGTAATTTTCAAAGCATCATGAAAACTTATTGTAGCTATATCAGCAGAGCGATGAAATGAGATCACGAAAAACGCTTTGCACAGGCGAAATGTAGGACAGACAGCTGTTGTAAAGGAATGAAAACCCCCAGAAACAATGTACAGACATAGCTGGATCGTATGATCGAGTTTGATGAAAAGTTTAACTTTAGTATAAGTAAAATCGTCTCTTTTCGACCACTGACGTGATTTATCCAAAGCAATTTCTCCATTCGCTCTACGTTCCCTCCGTATTTTTACCTTCTCTCTGTCTCTCTCTCTCTCTCGCTCTCTCTCCTCGTTTTGTTATTCTCGTCCCAGATGGGTTCCTAGGTACCTCTTTTCTACCTGTACATTTGTTCATCGTATGTACCAAGACGGACAGTCCTGAACAAGTTTGAAAAGCAAAAGTTACCGGTTGGGAAAACGTGATTTCGTGACTCTCCAAAGGGAGTAGAAAAGACAAGTTGGAAAACCAAGTGGTGTTTCGTGTACTGGCGAAAGGACTGAGTGAAGGAAGGGAAAGAGAAAAAGAAAAAAGAGAGAGAAAACTGCCTGATGACTGAATGGATTTGATGATGGTCCACGATACACAACATTGCAGCCAGCAAAATGCGATTTAAAGCTGAGATAAGCATCAGCCAATATCTCATCCACGTAGATAGCAACCATTCGATCAATGGCGACACTGGGGATATTTGAATTATTCGAGCGTCCGATGGAATCTCTAACTGTACTCATTACAACGGCTAATGCGATCTAGTCCAGAAATGAAGAGCATATCGATCACTGTCTACCTACTTCCGTCTCTTATTTTCTCGTCTCTCAATACACACCAGTATCTTGATTCCCATGAGCGATCACACTGCCTTGATACAAAAACTGAAGCACGTATTTGGATTGCCTGCCATCATCCCCTGCGGGCGTTCAAGTGTAAACGGAAAAAGGGGTGCCGAAAATGTCGACACAATGGGATAAAAGTATCTGGCCCTGTCACATCCACGTGTTTCTAGTAGTTCTACCCAACGTTATTTCATCTCATTTTCACCACTTTCTGAATATCTTTTGTTCTATTCCGCCACCTCTATTGCATACAACCGGTGTTTACGCGGTGGAAATGCATGGAGTGCGGTATTATAAGGCTGAAATACCGTTGCACTGGATGTTGGTGAACAAACGTGACGGACAAACGTGCCAAAGCAAAGTCAAACCGGATGACAGGCTTTGACGGGGTCCGTTGAGATCGTCAGTTTGTGGAATAAACTGGGTTTTCTGGCCAGGTGCGTGCAACGTGACTCTGCTGAAAGCCGGCTAAGTTAACGCACATGACATGGCTAAAACGAAAGGATGAGTTACCCGGACTATATGAATTTTTCTGGAGATATTGTATTATTATGTTTTTTCATTAAGCCCATTTTTACAACCGCTCTTGTCGTAACCTCTCTAATAGTTTCAGTAATTGTAATTATGTAAAAAATTGAAAATGAAAATTGCTCAAGGCGATCTTCTATGCTCGATGCTTAAAATCGAGCCGTTGCTTTGGGAATTAATTGTGACAGATCTACTCAATGGATTTTTGTAATTTTGCATGTATTTGGAAGATACATTTCTCGACCTTTGAAATCAAATGTATAATTTTGAAAAAAAAACCTTGTAACCAGAAACACGTCATTGATTGCATTGACAATGAAACCGCTCAAGTCACGGTTTAGCCAATCAGGTGATCTGTAATAAAAAAATTAAAATATTTTATAATCAGAGTTACGTTGGCTATGTTTCCCCGGGTGCAATTTCTAAAATTTGGGTTTGTTTCGTTTTTGTGGCCACAAGATTTTTTTTTTTTAATTACAAATTTGATTTCAATAGTTGAGTGTAGAACACCCTCTTAAGAACTGTTTGATGCACAATACCGTTATAAAAACCGCCGCCAGTATGCAAAAAATAGCGGCAAAAATAGCGTTTGTAAACAAATTTCTATAGTTATAATTTATCGCCTACCGTGAATATTCATTAACTTCGAATATAGGATGTCATGAAATTTCTCGCCTTATCAACCTATTTCTTTATACGTATTATTTCAAGAATATTCCTCAAATGGGTTGGCCGTCCTGTCTAAAAAATGTGTCTCCTCGTCATTCTAGCAATTATCGTCTAACAATTGTGGGCTCTTGAGTGGAGTTCTTACAAGAGAACACCGAGAGGCCGCTGCCACACGTGAAAAGAGTGGACAGAAAGAGAAAAGGAACAGATAATGACGTATAAACATTGTAAATTTATTTGAACAAGCGACTGAAGTGGAACGTCAGTGAGTACATCTGCGTCAGCTCAACCAACCGTTCGTGAGTAAACTCCGGGTGAAGAAGAACCAGCTTAATGTTACTATTTATTCTCAATTATAATGGAGGGGGAGTGTCCGGCGTTATAACCTAGGACCGGTTTGTTTGGATTTGGGTGGGCCATCTACCCTTGGCTGCAAACTAAACGTCTTGTGTCATGCTCTTATACCCTGTCCTTCGAACCCACAGCTTGATTGACGGCTATATATCGTCTGGAGTACCATATGGAGACTAGGGAGATGGAAAATTGTATTATTATGGCAGAACAAAATGAATCTGGTCCGGTGGAGGTCGATGCTAAATCCCCCGGAAGATTATGGAGATGGAGGGAATCATGAGCGATTGGGTCGTGTATTTCAAGAAATATAAAAATACTCGGATAAGAGGGACACGCGTAGCTAGGGATTTAAGAGGATCTTTCATGGTGTATTTACCTTGCCTACTGAGTTTCTCTACCATTACTTTTTTTTTCAGGGTTGGACTACCTTCAGGGATATACCGCGGTGCTCGGGACATTTTGGAGCTAAATTCTCTTCTCGCAGACTTATCTTGGTTTTTGTCTCATCCCGTCTTTTTTGACATCTGTCGGATGACGTAAATTCCCTCAATCTGTATCTGGCGTTGTATAAGCGAAGACATGATTTTCCCTCGATGAAATTTTTGTCAGAGTGGAGTGAATGTTGAGAATATATAGAGACGTGCACTTGTTTCTGAAACTTGTCTATTTGCTCGACTTGTCAGAGGTTAAAAGAGAGCGCTGCGGGATGACGCACGGAAGAAAAGGTATGAATCGAGGGGCTCTCGATCAAAGCGGCGTCCCCCAGATAGCAGAAGGTTGTACAAGGGCACTGGTTGGCACACTCGACTGAATCTTTTACGCGTATTTTACGAAAAGAACTTCAATTTTGCGCGCGTCACGGATGTATATGGATCTCTTTTCCGGTTTGTTCATGGTGTGGGTGCTTTTACACTTCTACATAAAAGCTCAATCAGTTCGCTCTACCGTAGTACTCACTCAATGGTGGGAATCTGAACTTGGCAAAGTTTTCGGAGACTGGTGGTGAGGATCAAAACTTTTAAATACCTATAAAGTAGTAGTTGCGGCGGTTTACCAATTGTACATGGATTTGCTTGTGGAGTCGTTCAATATTTGACTTCCGGTTATAAACGTTGAGCTACTCGTAAAGTTAATGCTTTCTCATTCATTTTAAACCGATTCAATATTAACAGTGATTTAATTGGATTTCTGTCTGAATTGACTCAATTGTTCACGTAAAATGGATCGATTATCGCGCCATTGTGTTATTAGGGGTTTGCACGAGTGTGACACTTGCCCTTAGGAGTTGAACTCCAACAGTCGAGCGTCTTTGGATGGCATTCATTGGAAAAAGGAGGTGGGGGTTACCTTCTCGTATTCTCTGAACTCCGGAAGCTGGGCATCGCCCGAGAGATAATCTGATTGAGAGGATGAGGGAACTTAATTAGAACTTGATAGAGTTGCAGTGTATCGTAAGGGTTACCCAGCAACTTATTTAACCTTCCGGTAGGACGATCGTATCCACTTCCATCGACCCAAAATGAATTTGAAGTGGTAAGACGGTGAGTTCCTATGAATCTAGTCGTAATTTCAATGAAGTTCAAACATACCTGCAACACAAATAAGAGAATACCAACGTTACAAATTGCATTACAATGAAATATGATGGTATGTCAAATATGATTGGCATTAATCCGTATAAAATTCACCATTACTGTTATGCACAACGAATAATTTACTGTGAAAATAGTGGGCAACATTTTCAAGAGAGAGGGGAAATTGAGATTTTTGGCGTGCCCTGCATAGCTGCAGCTGCACCATGCCCGTCATTTCACGGTGAATGGACACGACTCTATTCCAAGCATTGTATTCCCCATGCCCCCGCCAGTATTCCACCCCTCAGCTCCACAAAACCATGTATTCATAATTCGGTGGCATAAAAAAAAGACTACAAAAAATGGGAATTCATGATGGGCGTATTTATTTCCTTTTTTCAATGACAAAAGTGAGTCGTTAAATCCCAATGAGATTTTGTCATCGTAAATCAGATTGGATCGATGTTATGTATTGCCTCAGAAATAGAAAATTTTCTTTATCCTGAAGAGAAGTAATTTTTGTTAATACAGTATAATCTCATTGGCATTATGTACTCTTTTGGGCAACGTCCCTATGTTCTCAACAAAGGGCTCTTGGTAATATCAGCTTTGGGTACAGTTTCACGAGCTCATCAAGCTCAAGATCCCCATCCTCTCCAAACCCACATGGATTTGCTATTTACTCTCGGTGAATTGCTGAATGTGATGAATTGATATAGAAAAGCAACCCTTCCCAATCTACCCTCTCGACGACAGATTAAGCTCTTTGGTTTCTTGTAGTAGCGAAAATTACAGCACATTGAGGATTAACGGAGAAGTGAAAAAAGAAGTGAGTAAGGATTGCCCCGGGAGGTGATGATTTTGCCAGTGAACAGCCCCGAGAGCTTCTCTAGTGGTCTCTCCACTGGGGATTAAGACGAATTCAATGCCTCACTCCCGATCTCATCCACCTTTTTTCTTCATCTTCCTAAGCAGGTTTAAAAGATCGCCGGGTGAATTCAGAAAATCCCCAGTTTGAAGTGCGTGTAGCCGTGACGTGAGGGGAGGACGGTGAGAGAGTGGATGAACAACAAAAAATATTCCCATCTCTTGTTGCGCCATCTTGCACCACGACTTCCAGAAGTAATTGTCCGTTTTACGCGGGGACCGCAGAGAAAATTAAGCTAAATTTTCAGAAAATGGTGACTACGAACTCGATACCATGCATATCCGGTTACAAACTGAGCGCCACGGTGTCTAGACATTGTTCTCCATCATCTCTCCTCCCTCTGTCCATCGTATTTCACTTTTATTTTTCCTCCCAGGTTTATTTCTCTTTTTATCGCAACCAGTTTGATTACACTACCCCCTCCCCAATTTTCCTATCAGAATCGATTCCTCATTGAGAGCCAGTCTGAATTAATAGACAGGTTCACTTACCCCGGATGAAAACCTTCTTGAAACACCGCAAATTACGAAAGCCCAGATGAGCCTCTCCGCCGAGTTCTTTTACGCAGTCTGATAACCAACTGCCTCGTGCTCGTATCAACTCCGCATTATGAGTCATGTAGAAGAGTCAGAAGTAATGCTGAATGAGTATGAGTGAGCCAACCGCTCCAGTAGCAATTGCAGAAGTATATGGGTACACCAAGACATCATAGTACGATGAGAAATGGACGATAGTGGTGAGCGCTCCGGCATTGGTAGTGGTGTGCTTTGTGCTAATCTTAATACCACGAAAGCGGCACAATCTGGAGAGCGAAACGGGGCAAGAGCAGAGCCACTCTGAAGCACTCAGCATACCATCCTCCTCTTGAGTTACCCCACCCACGACCACCCATCCTGGCCCCCTACCACCCCGTCTTCCTGCTGCCTCACGTCACTCTCCCTTAGCCGTCTATATTGTAGCAATGTGGTACATGCGGGACCCCATCCGTACACCATCATCTCTCCTCGTGGTTTGATCTTTTGCTCCTCATCTTTCCTTTCCTCTATCATTCAGCCTCCAATCCCCCCATGATTCTATCTTACTTTTGACTATGTAGATCACAACCACCGCTGTCCTTCATATTGCGTACCTCCACAAGAGGCCAATGTTAGCCTGGTATGCGAGTAATGAGGTGTAACCCCTTCAGTCTAATACCGAAACCCTCTCTTATTACATCACCCCATAAGATCTGAAGCAAGCTATTGATTATTTCTAGTATGTCAAGAGATTGAAAATGTTGGTATTATCAGACCATTAAGCTTAATTATTATTACTATAAGCAGTTTCAAATGAAATTCGATGTTTGTTGTTTGGTTCTGGGTAATTTGCCAGGTAACAGGACATTTCCTTTGGCTAAATATAACTGTATGCTGATGCAAACCAATTCGTAACTCAAGGGCTCCTACCCTTGATAAGCATCGTGGTGGCTTTTCGACTGGCTTATCCGTTTGTATTCTCTGTACCCAGCTCATCAACTGCTGTTTGTTTATATTCCCATTTGATCTGTCTACGAAGGAGGTCCTTAATAAGCTCCTGTGCAACCTTTCTCAAACCACACAGTCAGTAGTGGCACATACATACAACCGCAAGCTTTATCGCTAAAATAATGAAAAAAATAATTCCAGAGGGAATGAGGAGTTGTCGCTAGGGCCGAATTCTATAGACAGTTTAAATCTGCCAGAGACGATGACAGCCAAGGAATATAAGGGGGTAAAAGGTACAACACGCGACAACTGCGAAACGTGTGCGCTATGGCAAAGTTAGCTCTGAAATCCAATTAATTCAGCCTCGGTCGGAGACAATGCGGGCGCCATCTTGATTCGGAAATCTAATTTAGCCGCTCTTTATTTATGATAACGCGGAGTCATTGTAAAGAGGAGAGACCAGAGAAATTCTGGGTGCAGTTTGGAGGCGAGGGGGACTCTGGCGGAGTGTAAGAGAGGGTACTCTTCGACAAAAGGAAGCCGAGATGATGGGGAAAGTAGAACCCGTCACATTCAGCTTAGACGATGGGCTACGCACAAACCTCGAGTGGTTCTTCGAAACCAGGGATTTCAATGTTTCGCGGATGAGCGGGGGTGATTGCATTTGTTTTGCTAGACGACAATGCGAGTAGGGAAAACCCTTTCGCTCTTCGCGTATGGCTCGAAATCATTGAGATCTCGTGTAATTAAATTCAACCACTTGGCGCATATCAACAAATCAACAGACATGAACAGATGCTGGCTATCCCCGGTAAATAGGGGGAACTGCGTAGTCGAAGAGTGTCGATTCAATTTTTAGCGATGGTTGAGGTATACATGTTTTTAAATACTTTTTTCATTTTTATCTCTATTGACGATTGTTAAAAGTTTATGGGAAGATGTAAAGGTGCATTAAGAAAAGAACTACTGTTAAGTAGTTGTCAATTTTCTACGTCGGAAAATTTTCTGATAAATCATTTCCGACTCACTCTGAAGAACCAGAGGCATTTAACAGAAGAGACTTCCCTTTTGCTGAGATAACTTTTAAGAGTTAGTACAAGTTTTTTTTTATAAATTTCTGTAATTTATTGTATGTTGAGATTTGAATTGCTTGCTAGTATTGATTCTTTCTGAATTAACAAGAACGACATCATTTTTGGTGTTGGGAACTATTAAGATTTTTGCGGAGCTGCTAATATTGGGAATAATTGCGGTCACAATTGTTCGCATCTGTTAATTATAATATGCAATTTACATAATTTAATTTTCTATGAAATTGTGCTTTCGGCTATTTCAATATTATACCTTGACGCAGATAGTGATACCATTTTCATATTTCCAATCCGTGACTTTCAAAGCCTCAGCGAAATGCGATACTTCTGACATTTGAATAGATCAATGACATCACTTACGAACCACTAAATCGTCCGCCTCCGATCCATCACATTACAATGCCTTCCATCATTACGCTCTTGTTTATTGATGGACGCAACCGTGTATCTTCATAATTATAACCAGCGATTACCCGCAATAATCGATGATTGGATCATATTAGCGACAAAACAGAGGAGGGGGAGTCGCTTGCGGACTGCCACGATGCACTCAGCGTTATTGGCAAACCAGACGGTTTCCGTGCTTTCCTATCATGATTCGGTGGTTCAATCGCTTGAGCGGCGGTTACCGTTTCAGACTAAACGAGAATGTGCATTCAATTCCCCCAGTATGGATATTTTTGTCTACAACATCGGGGCAAGGATAATTAATCCCAGATTCTAGATCTATTGGACAATTAGTCCAATTAATCACCCCACAATTTTCAATCTGCATTTGCAAGCAGGAATTTCTGGTTCGGACATTACCGACGCTGAGAAAAATAATCATTTTTCGTATATATTTATTTATTTGAAAGAAGTATTTATTTTTTTCGAAACTGTATTTCAATAGGTGAGTGATTTCCAGGTAATTCTGATGATTGTTTTTATTAATATTTTATCGATGTCCCTTTTCTTGAGAGAAAAATTTTGTTAATTTTTTACATTAACATAATTCATTAGCAACTTCACTTCAACGATAAATGACATAATTGTTTTCTAGAGAAATACGATATTAAAACAATAATTACTTTTATTGAGCCAATTAATAATTTTTCAAAAATAATATATTTTTTTCATAGAACAATAAATTTCAAATAGAAACTTGACTGTGAGAAACCTGATTGTGTAGAACATGTAATTGATTAACGAGATACGTTACAGAGTTTTAGAGATCGATTGTCGATTTTTAGTAATACTGAACACTGACTACAATAACTCTAGCCATCTGGGATTTTTATCACAGACAGTACAGATAATTTTGAGGGTAATATCCAATCAAAGTTAAAGCTCTGGTCATATGGGTGGGATTATTTTTTCCATCCAAATTTGGCTCATCAGAATCCCCCATGCGACGGAATCGATCTGTTCGTGGCGACGAGGGGTACAATGCATTGAAAGCTGTTTTGTTTTTTATGCAGCTACTGCCAGCAAAAAATGTGAAAAATAATCAGTTAAAAATTCTGAACATTGTACCACATAAGATCCGATAAAATGGTGCAATTTTGTTGGCCGAACTGTGAAATGAACAAATAGGTCCCTGCAATTCGATGATGTCTACCATGAAATTAGATATGGTTCTCTGAAAATCAATGAAGTAGGATATTTTTATCTATAGCCTCGGGAGAGGATAATTCATCCTAGATTCTGGATTTAGTGAACAATTAGTGCGATTAATCGACCCATAATTTCCAGTCTGCACCCAGAAGAATGAGCTTCTGGCTTGGACATCATCAATACCCCTTGAATTGGAAATCCAATGGTCAGGTATTCGCAGCTGAAGGATAATTTTGATTAAGACCACGATCATTGAGACATTACCCGGGAATACCTTGTACATTCAAACAAACTTGAACAAAGCATATTGTCCGAAATTATTACAAAGGAGAGGTTTCCACGTGAAGTGCTTGGATGCACAATGCCGAAGTGAGAATGATAGAGCATAAGATGAGTAGTATCCCGTCGACGACAGTTAACCGCAGTGCAAAAGTATATATCGTATCCTGTAGGATCGACGGAGGACACAACTTGAGGATGATGATTGTGTGTTTGGGTGAGAGACCACTCCTAAGGCTTCCACACAAGGAAGCCCAGCATAACCTCGAGACTAGTAATTGAACGCAAGTGGTTGAAAGTACTTCTTGGCCTTCCCCAGGAAGCAGTACCTCTTCTCCCATTTCCATTGGCCCTCTCTCTCCCACTCTATCTTTCTCCGGCTCTTCAAGTTTTCCAGGCAGCCCTCGAGTTTTCTTCTCTACTTCCTCCCGTTATGGAATTTCGTTTTCTCCACCTCCTGCTCATTTCTTCCCGACCAACCACCAAGCCTCAACATTTTCCCTCTGCCACCCCTTCCACTCTGTCATACCCACAGCAACGTCCGCTTCCATCCCCAGTAGCTTGGTTGACGCGGGAGCAAAGATTGGAAGCTTATGATTAATCCGAGTGAGATTAAACTCGTCTGACCACCTTTGCGGCTTGCGTCAAGGATGAAAATCGCTCCTTGGTTTTTGTGCGGATCTCTGGCGACATGAAAGACGTTGAGTAGTTGAATCGGGTAAAGTAGAAGGCTAGAGGCTGTTGATGATGAAAAAAAAAGTGGGAATGGATTTCCACTGGACAGTGAATTGGAAACCAACTGGACCCCGAGACGGCCATAAAGAGTAATGGAAAGATAAAAATGTAAATGATCATCTTAGATCCTCGCTTCTTGCTGCGGATAACTATACCAAGTATCCCTTTTTACTTTTTCATAACACGCTCTTGGGTCGGATGGCAACCGCCGAGGTCGTAAAATCCAATCCCTCGAGCTGGAAATGATTCGCCGGATTCGTCGTACAGCTTTCACTATTATGTCCCATATTCGGTATCATATCTCTCGTTAACAATAGTAATCAAGTTATAACCGATCATTGCATTTCTTTCATAAAATCTCTTATCCTCTATTTGGGGAAGGGGCTAACCCGAGTTATTTGGAATGAAGTTGGGAAAAATTTATGACTTCCTTTCACCGTTATATTTCATTAACCGTCCGGAGAAGAAACTGTGTGGGTATGTGTGTGGCGGCTGTTGCTTTATCGTACGAACGAAATTTCACGTCAATCGCGGAGAGGTGGGCCTTTGCTATGCAAAGCGGCACTAGCTGTGTCCTCAGATTAGACTGGTGACTCTTCGAGAAGCAATTTCGGTGCCAACGAGGTCCGAATCACAGAATGTTGAAGAGGCGGGATGACGAGGTGTGGGGGAGGATGAGCGAGGGAGAGGGAGCAATCACCGGGGCGTGGTGCAGGCTATTCCACCGAAAATGCCCTTGAACCCCAGTCGCCCGTCCTTTCATTCGCTACTCAATTAATCTAGTCGAATGTTTTTTTTTAAGGTTCGCTGATGGAGAAAAGGCAACTGATCATTAATTTGGGTTTGAATTATTGTGTACTCGGGAGTGAAGAGTTGATGAATTTCGCATGAGATTGTGGGAAAATTCCGGAGTTTTGTGTTCATTTTTAATGGGAGTTGACCAGTTTTTAACTAAGGTGTTCAGAATTTTTATATTAATCTTCTTTATCAAGTCCTGGAAACTTTCCTCGGGATTGGAGGTAGCAAATTTAGTTCAATTCAATGAGCTAGGCTAATGCAGTGAACGGAAAGGAAGGTTTTGTTTTCCAGAGCGTACATCGAGACCGAAATTTTGAGATGAAATTTGTATGAGTTTCAAAAATCTCAATCTTAGACTTTAAAAGTCTTAACTCGAGACTTGTATTGGGACAAAAAAAAAATTGTGAAATCAAATTTATTTTGGAAAAATCAATACCTGGAATTTCTATCTCAAATCTTGATATAAATGCCGATCTGAGCCAAAATTTTGTGTCAACTGACATTTTCCATGATATTTCAGGATTTTAAAGGTTAATATCAGTTCAATTATTCTATAAACATCTATTTTTAAGATTGCATTAATGCAGATTAACGTGGGCTGTGCAATTTTCCTTCTAATTCTGCAGCAAAACTTTCAATTCCCTAATTAGTTTCCCCCCTAATGAAACTCAAAGTAACCCATTTGGAAATTACTCTCGCATTGTGCATGAAGCTTCAATTATTTTCTAACAGTTTTACTATTCTCCTCAGGCGAGTGAGATATGACTCAAGCTCAATTTTCACACACGTATCATTCGAAAGATAACCAATCTTCATCATATTCATGCATCGTCAATGACGCCTGATGAATTTCATTGCTCATCACAAAGTAAATCGCTAATAAAACGAAATGAAACGACGCCAGATTGTTAGGGTCATACATGCGCAAACATCAGTACGGGGTCCTTTCCCACTTGATCGTCGTCAACGGGTCACACTGGGTACAGGCCACTGCCTCATATCGTCCATCCAGTGGTTTGTAGTTTATAGCTTATTATAACGTTTAAATCACTCTACATGCGATGCATGCCATTTCACGTACAGATTTACGAGTTGCGATAAAAATAATGTCGTCACTAAGGTTTCCACTGGCTTATGATCGCTCTTACGTCTAACGGCCATTTCCGCTTGGACTCTTCCTCCTATTTCTCACGCCTCAGTATTCCATGCGAATATTATTTTTCTTATCTCTTTCTCTCTAGCGGAATCCACTTCACTCTCAGGAATTCATAATTCAAGGAAATTTATTAACTGTGAGTGATGTAGATGTCAGTGAATGAATACGTATTTATTATTATTTGTGCGAATTAGCGATAGGAAATGCAGAGAATTCAAGGGGGAGTGGGTAAGATGAATTCAGTGATGTGAGACATTCATAGCTTCATTATACTCTCATTGGAATGTATACGAGACGTACCTAGCCTGCGATTTATATCCCATCCTCTGACTCTTGTGTATGCCTGGAGTGCTTCTTCAGTGAGGACAATTTATTAACTTTAAAATCTTTCCTAGAAGTTTTTCCCCTCGTCGCGAATGTACAGGTGCAATCGTTGGAGGTAAGACAAATTGCCGAGACTGAGAACTTTTTCGAATTATTAGACGACGCTGCGGCAGAAAGATTGTTCACAAACTGATTTCTGATAATAAAACCATAACATCCATCCTCATCCATGTCAACATGTTCATCGAGTTTTTTAATAAGGAGTCGAAACGCGCGCTTGCGCTCGCTACTGTATCTGCGCGACATTGAAAGACAAAATATGAGTCGTGACCAATGAACAGTGAGGATAGAGTGTGACAAATTTTAGGCTTCAACTATCGAGAGTTTCAATTCAATTCGATACATGTTCATCTCCCTTTTAGAACAGGATACATTAAGTTTATTCAAACTCTCTGGAAAGACCCCCAGTTACCTAAGCATTTTCTGGCATTCTATCCGCGTTTCTAAGAATTCTGTCGAATTTTCTGGGAAGAATGGCAAAGGAAGGCCGGTTGAGGGCAGGGGGTGGGGTGAGAGGGCAGAAGCAGGGCCCAGGGGCCGCCGGCGCGGAGGGGCTTCGCGGGTCCTCACTGACAAAAATAAATGACTAAATTAGAAAACAAACAAACGGAGAGAACAATTTGAACTGTCCGCAATGAAATCTTCTCGATTTCCTCCCTTCATCAGTGCTTTTGTTTTTTTCATTTTTCGAAAAATATTTTTCGGCAGAATGACCAAATGGAGATGATGCAATAATTTAACAAAAGTAGAACCTCTACTGTTGTAACTGATTACTTACTGCGACCGCTGTCAGTGCCGCTGAATCAAGTTACTAAATGGCTCGCATACTACGCATTCTTTATTGTATTTGTAGAAAAAGCCATGCGAGTTTCTCATTTAGTATCTGCACAACGGGTCGACCCGAAAAGTTTTATTTACTATAGCTGGTCCTCTTTACAGTACCCACCAGCTCAGGACAACTAATCACCGTTTACCCCCTCCCATTGGAATGTACACAAGACTTACATAACCAGAGATTTATGTTCAACATTCTGATTCTTGCGTATGTCTGAAGTGCTTTCTCAGCGCGGACAATTTATTAACTTAAAAATCTTCCAGGGAAGTTTTTCCCCTCTTGGTGAATGGATACCTGTACAATCGTCGGAGGTAAGACGAATTGCTGAGAGTGGAGGAAGAAATGGTTGAATCCATATAAAGCTGAACCAGATGACATCAATAATGCACAGGGAGATAGACACTCGCGACGAGGGCGGGCATGCAGTGAATTTTTTAAAACCTCACTTCTCACCCTCATCCTTATCCTGTCTACTCCACCAAATAGAAATACACATTTGACCCTCGGGCTTTTTTTCCATTCTTCTATCTTCCCTCCTTAGGATAGAGACTAGTACTGAGAAATGGTGCCAAATATGAGTGACTTTTAAAAAATCCAGCGCGGCGAAACTTTCTGTTCGTGGAATACAAGTGGTGAAAGAAAAAAAAATGTGAGAGTAGATAAGAAATAAAAGCCCTGACCCAGTTCAACTGTCTCAATCGCCAGAGAAGCGACGTTGAGTGAATTTGGAGAAGAGTGAATGAAAGCTTGGCGTTACTCCGTCGGTGAGAGAGACGATGGATGAAAGAATGAGATTTTCTCTTCAAACTGTTTTTATGGATTTTTCGGCTGTTGTTTGTCTCTTCGAGTGACATTCAGGGGACTGTGACTGTACTGAAAGATTTCTATCATTTCATCGTCACCTGGAGAAATGTGTGTGATCTTTGTAATGAGACTGCAGGCAGTGCAGTAATGAAAGAAAAATAGGGAAGCTGGCGGGAAACGAGAGAAGGCGGGAGAGAAAAAATAAAACGCTCGAGTCTGGTGTCCAATTGATCACATGCGACGGAAAATTTATCTCTGCAAACGAGAAATGGTTTCAGCTTTCCCCGGGAAAATACCGTCCTTTCCGGCCTTCGTGGAAAGACAATGACACGGGTCCGGAAATAGTCGAGAGCCTTTTCGGTTTTTCTGACCGAAGGGTGGGGGGTATATAATCCATATGGAAGCTGCGGGAGCGTGAAACTGAAATGGATCGTATGGTGTAAAGGAGGAAATGTAATTTTTTATGATTGGATCTCTAACCATTCTGTTTTTAGAATTCTTCGAAAAAGATCAAAAGTGAGGGGGAATTTATTGTATCCTAAGGCGTGGTAAAAAGAGGAGTATCAGGGCTTTTTCAATCTCAATGATCAATATTTTTTGATGAAATGTCAAAAGGAAAATTCAATTCGATATTTTAGAAATGTATTTTGTGGGCGGAAATTTAATCTTCTTATATTTTGTGGTGTTACGACCGAATGCAATCCGAATAAAATGAATCACGGAATCCTCATTTTGAGGCCTTCGTGAGGATGGGAGGCGAGAAATCTTTCGACTAATTTTTTCATTCTTACCGACAATTTAAACTGTTAAGAGGTGGAATCGATTTTTCGAATACGGTATAGTAATTTATCTCTCTTTATGTAATAACCGTTTAAGTTTGTAGGATTTTTAGAAATTAACATTTAACGCAGCAATTTGGACGATTTTCGCATTATCAAAGGTAAAAAAATGGGAATTTTTTAACGCCTATTAAAAACTGATCAGTCATTTTTTAAGCAAATCCCATTGCTGTAGAAAAATACTAACATGATTATTAGATAAGATATTTTTCAATTTTGTCTCACACAATTTAGTTAAAAAATTTGAAGATGAAAATGTTTCAATATATAGTATAGTTGAGCGACGGTAATTTCCAAGGTGTGAAGGCTTTATGAATTTTACATCAGTATCAATTGTACTCTACCTCGACTATTTGCAATCCTCATTTTTCCAGAACGAAATACATTTCTCGGAACTGACTAATATTTACTTACCGGAATAGATGAGTGGTCAGCAAGGAAAATATTATCCGAAAAGAGGGACACTTTCCTTTGAAGCGACACACTTACACACTGTTGTATGGTTCTGTCACGGGTGAGGGCAGATGTTGGGGACACATGAGTGGCGTTGAATCATAGATTCCCTAGATTACAGAGTGGTTGGACACTGAGAGAGGCACAAGCTCAACAAATGTATATCCATGTGGAGATGGCTTCTCGTGTAAGAGTGAGATGATGACCGTAAAAAATAACGAGTGGTGGAGGCTGATTTGGTGGAGGCGGGACTGAAAGAGTCTTGATTTTACAGAGTCTGTTGGTAACGAGACGGCTCTGTGATTTCGTTATTTAGTTTCAATCGAACCGGCGAGATAGATTCATAGAAACAGCATGTGTGATTTCATTTTTCAATTAAAGATAATTGAACGGAGCCTTTCATAAAAATCTCTCTATATAATAAAAAAATAGGGTTGGCTGATTTTCAATATTTTCAAGGTTCACAAGGGTCAGATATGAGATAAGAGCCTTAAAGGTCACATATGATACCAGGATCCAATTATTTTCACGGTCATAGCGGCCATATATGGATTAAGGGTTAGAATAAGAGTTATAAATGGGCTACAAGTCATAATGGTCATGAAAAGCGCTGGAAATGGAATATGGGCATTGATTCCAAAAATTCGTCTCCAAAGAGATTTTTTGCTTGTAATGGAGTGTAATAAAAAAAAATAGGTAGGCTTAATGAAGAACTGTTGAGAAATACGTTTTAAGAGCTATTAAGAAACAAGATTTACTTTGAGACTGAATCAGTGACAAAGAGGTTCTATGAATGCCATCCAACGAAGATATCTATGCATCGAATGGTTTCTTAATCGATGATTTTGATGAAACTTATGCATACTTATGAACCGCTGAAGTTTAAAACATCGCCGACAATCATACCCACGAATCTCAAAATCGAGAAATTCAGAATGACAGTTGGAATATAAAATATTGTGGATAATACTGGGACAATTTTGACCGGCACACTATGTTTTATGGTGTGCCTTTTGAAAGAATTAATCCCAAGAATGTAAATATAGTTTGTAATTATTGGATTATCATAGACAATCATGAATATGACATTCATTTCTTCACTTTTAAGATTGGTGATTAGTATGAAAATTATCAACATTTGTTGAGCCTCGAGCCGAGTCGAAAACTAAACGGCTGGAAAAAAATTTACGGGACAACACTTTTATTTCATAGAGATTATTCACAATCTATTTCCTACTGAAGGACATAAGTAGACGGCAGATGGAGAAGAGTAAACGGAGAGAAATTGGAAAAAATTATCGGTCAGTCTCATTAGACTGACGGATTTTACCCTCACCTAGATAATCCTAGACGAGACATTTTTTAGGGAAAAACAATTGGGACTGGACAGAGAAGATTTTAATATTACATTTCTGATGGCTTTAAATTCACGAAAATTTTCAGTGAATACCAGAAAAAGGAAGGGATAAAAATAGAAAAAAATGATTAATATAGATGTCGCAAAAGAATATTCCGCAACGGAACAACCTCCTCTCCCGAATGTGTCATACATGAGACCAATACGAGATGCTGATAAAGGACGATATCTCAATGAACTTTTTCAAGTGGTAGCCAACTGAAAATTCCATTGATTCCCTTAGGGAGTGACAAGTGCGATTCTACCTTCGCCTTTGGCTCAAATTATAAACTCACATTGCGTCAGAAAAAACTTGACTCATGTGATTATAACCCTCGCATTCGGCTCGGGTTATAAACTCACATTTCGTCAGAAAATACTTTACTCCCTAAAGGCACAATATACTATTAGAGCCACTGTTGATTAGAACAAATGATAGATTTTTAAGTTTTACGTTAATAAATTTTACATAACTAGTTCTCATTTCCATGGTTCCTCTTTAACCTCAATGCCCACCCCAGAGTTGGCGAGCGGAGCGAGCAAGGGGCGGAGCATCCTAGTACTATAATACGATTTGAAGTCTAGGTTGCTAATTGTATATAATCCATTGTCAGAAATCTTTAGGACATTAGTGTTTATACAATCTTATGTGAATAAATGATTTCATCAAGTTTACTACGATTTTTTTTTTCAAGGTAACTAGTTTGCGAGTAAAATGCATATTCTCATTTGGAGCCAATGAATATTTTAGATTAATCAACATAAATGCTAATTTTGCTCGATAACCGGATATTCAGACAGACTCATCCCGTTTTACTCGTGTAATTCCCGACGTATTTTTTTTCAACAATGGCCATAATTTTCAATTTCATATCAAAACTTATTATTTTCCATTCACAATATTTCCATTATCCTCGCTGGGGCCGTAATCAGAATAAAACAGTAGAGACAATCGATTGCGAAACGCCCCATTACTAATTAACGAAAAATAATGCGGCTGGGAATTTGTGGGGGTGGCCCAGGCTTTCATCCATTCTCATCGATCATAAAGATATCCACTGACATTGAACATTTTCATTTGACTGAATGAATAATGAATTTACCGGCCAATATTTACGTCAGCAAATAGCGTTAAACTCTTGTAGAGCTCCATCATTTTTCGTTTATTTACTTTTTTTCTCAACACCATCTGTAGTTTTTCACAGTCCGGCAGATTGGTACTCAACCCTGAGTTCATAAATAGAAAACAAAGCTGAGAGTTGTGTGCGGTCCGTTGAAAGGCGTAGGAGTAGTCTCCACTGATCTCGAGAGCCCGCACTTGTCTAGATTCACGAGTGTATTTTATTATTTTTCGCCGGCAGAGAAAAAAAATATATAACGGGGTGAGAAGTAAGCAATGACGCTACTAGATTGAATTGGGATGAACTACCGAGAAAATAGTATTTTTTTAAGTAGCTCTTCAGCGCCATAAAATTTAATGTGTTTTAAAAATAACGGAGAATCGCCGAAAAATATTTTTAATCGCGATTTTTCGCTCGATTTAATAAACGTTGTAATTTTTGTTTCTTTTTTTTATATGAGGATCATAATCCATCTGTTTAAATATACAAATTGAGGATGACGCCGAATAGATTATTATTGCATATTTTTTAAATAAAATTTTCCAAATTCCATTATGTCCTAAAAATATAGACTACAATAAGCAGTCCTTTGACACTAATTAAAATTACAATGTTCCCAAAAATTCAGAAATGTCATTCAACAATCCACTTTTAAACTATGACGCAATAAATTGTTATCAAAAAGGAGTTATCTCGTTAATCGTTAATCTCGTAATTCTATTAGGCTCTGATTAAACTCTGCCTAAATTCGGACTAAAGCTTGAATAAATGCCGCCAAAACCCTCAACAAACTGTGATTCAATCCATGTCAAATCTTGAGAACCTTATTTAATTGTTGATTGCGACGATTTGGAAGTTATAAGCAGTCATACAGAACATCTGTTTATATTTCAAGTTATGGTGTGAAACAGACAAGATAGCAATAGAAAAATAAGAATAAAAGGAAAAGAGCATTGATTTAAAAACCAAGTAATGAATTATTGGCAATGCTAACTGTGCTCATTGACATAAAATCCAATTTATTTACTCGTTTTAAACTTCTACAAAATCATTCATTTGGTTAATACGAAAAATATAATGTTTTTGTAACCTATCATTATTCATGAATCACGCGAGTTTTATTACAGTCCAACCATTTTTTTGCTCCAAAGTTTTGTGAATTTCCAACAGTGCAGAATATACGCAAAAAATTATTGGTCGATAATGAAACTTCGTGAATTATGAAATAATCGTCAAGCGGTGCATGACAACCGAATACTTATCGGGTCAATTCGATCAATAGTTTACAGAAATGTAAAAAATATTGTTTGAATTGTGGGAAATTGAAATAAGTTAAACACACACCCCGTTTGGTTACACAAATTTTTAATCGAATTTGACACGCCTCAAGTTGTGCTACACGCGGCTGGCATGAATTCTACACACTTTAAATAAAATTACACGTTCCTCTCAGTAACTTACACGATGGGTGGATCATTTGGTGCAATTTTGAGATGTGTAATAATATTGTTTGAATTGTGGGAAATTGAAATGAGTTAAACACACACCCCGTTTGGTTACACAAATTTTTAATCGAATTTGACACGCCTCAAGTTGTGCTATACGCGGCTGGCATGAATTCTACACACTTTAAATAAAATTACACGTTCCTCCCAGTAACTTACACGATGGGTGGATCATTTGGTGCAATTTTGAGATGTGTAATAATGAACTCATTAATGTTGATGTTTCACTCTTATCTGTGTGCATCAAAACGTAGTAAATATTCGTGTGTAACTAAAGAGGGTGCATAAAGACATATGTGAAACAATAGTATATTGTGCAACTAGGGCGCAAAGTAGTACTTTTTTGCACGAGTGCTAGGCGATCACACGAGGCGAAAAAGGCGATACACACGTGTTGCACACCCAATTTTTTGCAATTCCTGCCAAAGGTCGCTGCAAGGGGAGGTTTGGAGAGCAAAGTGGCTTTTTTGTGTGCGGAGTGCGGAAAAGTCATGGGTAAAGTGAAATACGAGTGCGTAAAGCGAAACTTCACGCACGAGTTTCACTTTACGCACGACCTCTGACTTTTACACACACTGTGCGGAAAAGTACCACTTTACGCACGAAAAACCGTACCGAAAAGTGAACTTTTTCGGCAGGTATTGCAAAAAAATGTTCTTGTGTGTAATAATTTGTGCGCAGTACTGATCGTGTGTAATTCGCAGATGTGCGAAATTAAATGCGCAAAACTGCAATATGCAGACTTGACATGATGCACGTTGGCGAGCCAGCCCACCATTGTACACCTTGTGGGGTTCACACCGGCCGCGTCCCCCTCGCGAAGCCTACACTGAGAGAAAAACGTCCTTTTGGCTGAAAAATTAATTCTTGGTTCAAGAATATTTTTTACTATCACATAATTCTTGAGCCAATCTTTTTCTTTTGTTCCTTAAGTATTTTTCATCGTCCAGAGAAGGAAAGTTGTAAGGTTTTTCTTTCCCCGGACAACGTGCATACTTGAGGAATAAGAGAAAAAGATTGGCTCAAGAATTATGTGACAGTAAAAAATATTCTTATACTAAGCATTCATTTTTTAGCCAAAAGTACATTTTTCTGTCAGTGTAGGTATCGCAAAATGCTGGTGAGGTTTGTTTATACCTTCCCGCACGTTGATTTGAATGTAATTGAATTTATTTAAAATTATGTAATTTATATACCTTCAGTAGAGAACGTGAAAGGAATGTATCGTACATCTGCACAAGAATACTAAATTTCAAATCTTTACGTCTTGATACCATCAAAAGCAACCGGTACCCGTCCCTATAGAATAGTATATTTCATAACAAGTGAAAAAAAATGGTTTTTGGCGAGTGGGAGGTTTATATTACAAGCCGAAAGCAAGTGATATAATCCAACGAGTCAAAAAACACTTTTTTCACGCGTTACGAACATAATTTTCATCTCAATGTGTCGAAAAAGTACTTTTTGTCACTGCTGCTACGTTCCGCCCGTGTCGAAAAGTGCCTTTTCGTTTACTAGTAAACGAAAAGTCGAAACTTGTAAACGAAAAGACTTTTCGTTGACTAGTAAACGAAAAATGGCACAGTTCGCCACTCGCTGAACGTAACATCACTAACAAAAAATATAGTTCGGATACACGTGCGACGGGGTGGTAACGAGTGTGAAGTTGGCGGCTCGAGGCGAAGCCGAGGGCTGTTGACGCGAATGCGAAAGGGCTCATCACACCCTGAACCGAGCCTCGAAGGTCCTGAATGAGGGCTGGGATCTAGCCTTGGATCAGCCATCTTTTAACCCTAAAATGATAACATTGTTTCAGGCTCGTCGAACGAGCCTCGTTCAAGGCTCGCTGGAAAGGCTGAACTGAGCCTCGAAAAACGAAATTTTGCGGACTGAGACGAGCCTTGATATGCATAATTGTCTAGCTGCGTAGAGAGTCTAAGGATGGTGTTTTCGGGCTTGGGAGCCCGAACTAGAAAAAAAATGTGATAAGAAGACTTCTTACGTTTAGGCATCGTGTTTGTCATAAAATGGAAAACGTAAAGAATTGAAACTGTTGTTATTTGCCATTAAACGAGAGGTCATATCTCACTAACTCCGGAGCCATTGATACTGACTTCACCACGTGCAGCTGAGTGTGTGAGTCGTCCAGATCAATCGATAACTGTAGAGCGCTACAGGTATTAGGATCTTAATTAAGTTTTATTTCGTAGCTGACTACGAAAATCCATAAAACACTAAATCTCTAATACAATTTATATTAAAAATATCCAAAATACACCTGAATCTGCGACTAAAATTGACAAAAAGTTCGTTAGTTCAATTTTAAACATGTCTGGACAAATAATTATCATATGTATTCGATTCTACTAAGTTCGGTGAATGTATCCAGTTAAATGCAGTGAGCACTGTGATTTTTTTGGATACTGCTTATTGGGTGACTAGAAATTTCGATACAGAACATTTTTGGGAAAAGTAGGAATTTCATCGACAGAGGAATTATAATGTTTAGAGGACAAATATTAAATTTGATATGAACGAGGGGAAAATCAGAATTTTTAAGAATGGGAAAAATACTTTATTTTTGTACTTATATTTAATGTAGAAGGACGAGCAATTACCCAAATTGTATGTGCATTTACTATGTCAAATTGTAGTTCTTTGTTCAGAAGATGAGGTTCACAGTACAATGTTTTACGCGTTCTATGTAAATCATTATAATTAAGCGACTGAATGGTATATTAAGCAACAAGTGCTGTAAGTTGATCATTATGCAGGAGCGTGAGGGGGAGGCCAGCGCCTCCTCTGCGCGCGTGTATAATCATCAAGATTGCACGAGTTGCTTGTACTATTTTATTTTATAAGTGCATGACTACATTTCATATTTAAGAACAGAATTGGATTTTATTTTATATGGCTCTTTGATTTTGTAAAGATAAGTCAGCATATTGTCCTGTGTCCTGTATCGATGCTATCAAGATCAAGTTCATTGTCAAACATCCAAATCTTAAATTTGTTGTAAGCAAACTCCTACCCTGAATTGGATTTTTTTTAGTAACACATTTGATCTCGTCTTCTGTACAGCCTGACGAATATAGGATGTAAGCATTTTATCATCGTTTGTTGCCTTACGAGTGTTGTTATTCAAAACTTCAGCAGTCGCATAATCACTAGGGTCTTTCGATGATACATGGGTGGCTGGTGTCTGTGATATCCATGTTTCATCATCCTGATATTGTGGCTGGCGAACTTCCTCAGGATAAACCGATTCATTGAGGTCCAGCTCGATATCAATGTCCATTAATTTGTTTAAGCTCTCTTCTAGTCTTTATGGTTAATTTTATTTCTTGTGTAAACATAGAAAATTAGAACATTCATGGCTGTATTGAAACAGTGACGATTACAGACAATTGAGCATGATGTTAGGAGTTGACAGTATAGACATCGGCTGCTTTTTTATGATTTTACCAGGTGGCGCACTGTTAGGCCATAGTTTTGAGATCGTACAACATCGCGCATTTCGACACACAAAAACAACACTGTAATTCGGGAGTTACACGCGCGTGTAATATAAAAATAATTAGATATGCATGTAATGCGTATATCAAATGTAGTTTGAATTTTTAATTTTTTTCAGCAGAATAATCTACATAATTTAAATGTCTAAAAAACATCAATAATGTTAAATTTGGTAATTCATTAAATGAATTAATAATTTATCAATAATAAATTTAAAAAATTTGAACTTATCGGACCGATCGTATAAGATTCGAATCTACGACTTTAAAGAATAAAAAATACAATGTTTCGCAGTTTAATATTTATGTTATTACCAAAATTCCTACGTTCAATTACCACTCCAGGACACACCTAATTTGTTCGAAAGGAGAAGCGATTCATCCTCCCACTTCAAGATGATTTATTAAGAAATGTTTCATGTACCTTTCAACTATCGCTTTGCATGTCTTCAGGCCATACCGATGATGGAAAATACCACAGATTGGGTAACTTTATTTTCAATGCATTTATGTGCATTCCATTGTGTGCTCCTCACCAGTAACAGTATTACCAGTTGAGAAAACATCGAGAGTAGTTTCGTTACAAATCTACTCAAGACATATACAGTACTAATGCGAAGGGCTTGAAAATGATTTATACCACTGGTACACCAGAGTGACACGCGAGACGTCCATTAGGGGGTTGAGATTCATACGTAAACAGGCGATCGATGAGAAATGCCGTAACTGTAGTGAACCCAGAAGAGAATGGAGTCGTTGGACTCATTCCCCTTACTTTTTTTCCCTCTTCGTCCACCTCTGCACTCACTTTCGTTCTTTTTGCACTCATTTGCGGTTGCTGGCCATTGCGAGGATGCTCACAGGGTTGAAACTACTTCAACGTTTCTCGGGGAGGGAAACTCGGTCAAGCCACGGTTAGAGAGATTGTCTTTCAGGTTTGTCCTTGCAAAACTGTTTACGCCGCGAAAATAGTCTGAAACACACCTCTTTCATTTTGTTTCTCCTTTTATGCCATTTTCTTTTTTTTTAAATCCTTCTCTGAACGAATCCAAAACTCTTCCTGGCAAGTAGACCAGAAGTTGCTCGTTGCTCATAGTCCAAGAAAACATCTTCTTCTTATCCACTTTCCTCATGTTTTTGTTTATCTTCTTTGACTTTTTCTTGGGTTTCTTTTGGCCTCTGTTTGTTTTTATTTATTCACGAGTTTCGTTTCTTTTCCTCTCATACGTGGAAATCACAGCCAAGTATGGTCAGCTTTATCGTAGTGTTGGTGACCTGAAGGTGAAATCGAATGGGAAAAGAGGACAGGAGTTTCGCGTAGACGCATGATGCTTCAGGGCGAGGAAATGTTAGTGAGGACGTGAGAGGGTGAGCACCAGCAATTTTCCGGACAACGTAGCTTCTCCGTGTTTTCCCGGCGTGCAGAATGCTATGTGGCGGCTGAGGGGGGACGGTAAAAGGTTGCGCGGTCGTACACAACGCACTTACTCAGCCCCTTGATTCTTTTCCATATACGTTAAATACACGGTTTGCCGCTACGTAAATGCTTCGCGGGTGGGTAAAATATCGAGTTTTTTGGACAACGAGCGATAAACAAAAAGTGTAATGAAAGGATGAATGTTCTTTTTGCAATGGGCATCTGTTCGGAAATGCGGGCCCAACAGACCACTTCAAACACAAATTGTTTGTCGTCAACTATTATGGAATGATGTATATTGAAAAAACAATCGAAATTAAATTCAGTTTGTCAACATTACGATCAACGATGGAGATCCTTTTTGGGACGATAAATCGATTTTTATTTCCTTCCTGCAAAAAAATCTAACGTTAAATTTACTAATGGTAAATATCGCTGAAATCATGACAACTCACTGATTAAAATACGACACTATTAATGCAATGAAGCGATTAATCTTGATGCAACGAGGTACTCACTCCTGAATCACACCGCAACCACAGAAATTACGTAATTATATCTGGGAACAACCCCCAACACGAAACCCATTTGTTCATGACAAGAAACTAATTTCTCACTGCAAGTCCAGTTGAATCAATTTATTCAATAGTTTTTTATCGCAAACTCAAAATGTTCTAATATTAGAACCTTTGATTCGGCTCAATTCAGGAGTAATGGTCTTGGTATATATCAATTGCCTACATACTTCGAATTTATTGATGCAGGATTTGGTCGTACTGTCAAAAATGTAGTTTTTGAAAATTTGGGAAGTCGCGGTTTCTTGATCGAAGTGAAGGCGTTCTTTAAAAAAAGTCCTTTTTTCCTGTGGGCATGTCACTATATTTTATCAAATACGTAACAACTGCGAACGTCGCTCAGAATCTAATATGTTTATCCAATATTTTGACCTGTTCCTAGCACAGGGTGTCTCGAAGCTATTGCAATAAAACTAATTAGAAAGGGTTATAAAGTTTACAACCCATCCAATTTCAGCGCTCCCACTGCGGTCATAGTAGGGGTAAGCTGTATGAGGAGCGCCTCATGCGGTAAGTATTGACAGTAATTTCATTCAAGGGTTCCCTCCACATCCTCAACTTTTTTATTTTCCTTTAAATTAATTTTATTTGTTACCTTAGAGAAAACTGGAGTGCATTTTCAACTTTCTGGCATACGCTGAAAATCTATTGAATATCAATAAGTAAAAACCTTTATTCCAGGAAAAATTTGATTTTCAATTGTTGGAAATGGTTAATATTATATTTCGAACCTAGTGAGGTAAATAAGAGATCCTTGCCCACGGGCAGAATTATCAGTCGAGCTGAAGGAGAAATTAATAAGCGAGTGGGTAAGGGTCTTTTATTTTACCTCTAGTGGTTAAAACCTGATTTTCCGATCCGACGTAGGAGGAAAGTCAGATTTTCCTACCGCGCAGCGGGAGCGAGGGGGGGGGGGGGAGGGAATGTCCTTTTACTTCCGTCGGGACGGAAAAAAATTAAAGATCATTTCGATTAATACGAATAATAATTATTTGTTTAAATTTCAAAATTTCAAAAGTCATTTTCATTTTTATTTCAATTTCGTTAATTTTTGGGGTTTTATCACATATATTACAAATATTTTAACGCAACTCCATTGCGTGATTGATATTTCATATTTTTATATTTTATTTTTCATATTTTTAATCAAATGAAAATCGGCTATTTTGGAATTAAAATCAAAAGTGATAATTAATGACAATTATTAAACACATTTTCTTGGAGTATTAAATGAAAACTCTGTAGCTCAGAAGTTACAGGCAGGAATATTTCCAATACCTCCTAAACCTTCTAGTATTTCTTGACTAAGAATTCCTATCTAAAGAAGCCTCGCCAAACGAAGAAAATTATTTTCCTGAGTGGCAAGCAATTTTCCAATAGTTTGTTTTTTTTTTGGAATATTTCCCAACTGCCAACACAGAAGAATTAAAACAGAACTTTTTTAAATTGCAGGGGAGAATATGTGAACCATAATTTTATAAAGGTAAATCGTGAATAGCAATTTGTGGATAATGAAATTGGTTGATATAAGAAATAATGTTTGAATTTAATTACCATATTTCTTCTATGTTTCCCATTAGAGATTAGTTTCATCCTGCTTCTGGCTAATTGCAGTTTGATTGTTCGATGTAAGGGATTAGGGGTCGAGTTTTGCATCAAATTAGTAAACTCTAATGGAAATACATGGGAAAGGGACTACAAGTTTCCCCCCTCTTCTGCCGCCGAGTGACAGTGTCTGCATGAATAATTCAGACCTGGTATTTTTTTTCTTCTATTCACAGATCCACAGAAAATTGTGAACGAGAAGAGAGAAGGGGGGAAGAAAAGTTCAAATTAAACAGGACAGATGGATTTTTGTCCTGTACTGTAACATTTGGTTGCCAGCTCTTGGGGTGTCGCACTATAACTGAGTGCTTAATTGGAGCTAATAACATAATGAAAAGAGGTCTTTGTTGATAGTACTTTTTTTCAATCACCATGAAAGCTACTCAATCGCTTATAATCATGTAATTACAATCGTTAAATTGATGCCGAGTACGCGCAATAAATGCACTCGATACAATGAACCATTGGTGAAGTGATTTATCGGATTGATTTTAATGATTATTTCAATGTTATCCACTAAACATTGTTGCAACATATTGCGACAAATGTGGTGATTGTGTGATTGTGTTTCATTGAGTACAATTAGTACAAGTGCTCATTGAGTTTCAATGGCTGTTTTATTCGTTCATTTTTCAATGTGAATTCCTGACGTAAAAAAATATAGATATAATTGTTTTCTGGCGTTCTTGCCTAATTTTTCCTGAAATAATATAACTTGTGGAGAAAGAAAATGTTAGTTTATGAAATCGATTATCTTTATTGGAAGAAAAATATACAGAATTGTGTTTTTTTTTTGTAAATGCTAAGACTCCCCCCCTTCCCCCCACTTTATTTTGTTTAAATTAAAATTTCAAATGCTAGGTTCTATTGGGTAAAGCGATAAAAACCAGGATTGCTGGAAATTATTAGTTTGAGAGTTGTTTATTTATTAATTTTGTGGAAGTTATTTTGAAATTTGGAAATGGTTTTGGCGTTGTCTTTATTACCATTTAGCTAATTTTTTTTATGAGTTGATCAGTTTTGGTTTGCTTATTCGAGTAAAATAAAGGTGAATAAATAAAAATCGCTTCTCTTATGTGCAAATTAATATCAAAATTTTAATAAAAGATTAAAAACATAGATACAAAAAAAAAAGAAGATTCGTGAAGTCAAGGGAACATTGACATTTTGCAAAGATATTCTATTGTTTATGCATAAGCAAGCTATGCAAAAATAGTGAAATAGAATTGAAATAATACATATTAAATATAATATTTATAAAATTTCCGCCATGTAATTTTTTTGGATAATTAAAAAAAGGAAAATATCAACAGGATAGTCTAGCTGGAGGGCAGAGCCACTTTGGAAAAGCAATTAAAAAATTGTAAAAATCTGTAAATTCCCTATGGAATTGAAGAACATTTCGCCTGATTTTCAAATGGTACATTTTTTGTTTATTTTTCCGGAAGCAATTATTGTTCCTTCAGCCGCAAAAAATGCACACAAACATTGTCGAGGGACATTAAAATTCTCTCCGCAACCCATGACTGACACAATACAGATGTGGAACATTGCGTGTCTACATTTCTAGGCACGAAATATCGTAACCTTTCTCTCCCACCAGTCGAAAAACTGCATTCCCAAATAAGGGTCTGCATCTGCAAGGCATGTGGTGACGTCGAGTGTCCTGTGCCCCAAACCTTTTTTACGACGCCCCACTGAGTCCCCCGCTTGCTCTCACCAATGTGTTGCCAACCTCCGTACCCTGTACCCTGTTTCATCCGGTCTCAAGTGGCTATTGCTGTGTCGGTTCAAAATCACATTTCACTCGTCGCAACATCCCGCATAGTTTCAAGCACTTTTTTCTTCCTTTACATCACCACCGAATGGAACAATCGAACGGGAAAAAGAAATACGAAGAGATTTGTTTTGTTAAGCGTTTGTCAATGTCAGGAGTTGATAAATCTGCCATTTACAATGTAAACACAAGTTATAAATTTTCCCAGAAAGTGTAAATCAAACATGTGACGCCTTGTGAATATATTTAGGTCAACTCTACATACAGAATTTAGTTTCTTAAATTAAAAATACTATTCATGATGAATGGGAGATGATTGTACGAATCATACATTGACCTGATATTACTATAAACTCCATCGTTAATTAGTCGTAAATTAATGCATTTCCCAGTGTACATGGCCAATTACGTGTCTTAATTAAATAAGGTTCAGATATTAAAGATTTTTTTTCTCAAAGCAATCTTCCTGGATGAACACTATCCTTTTCAATTCAAAAATACTCCTGAATTTGTTTCAAAGTCTTCATATCTTCAACTTCTTCAAATAGAACTTCAAGTGCCTAAAAACAAAAACAAAGAGCCTCCTTGTTGCCTCATTCCCACCCCCTCAAGAACACCAGACCAGCAGCACTCAATTAAATCCTCAAGAACTGAAAAAAGTCTCTCAAGTATCTCAACCCCAGTGGATCGTCAACGTCTTACTCAGTTTGGTTGTTTGAATGAAACTCCGATGAATCGCTGGGCACTTTGACGCTAAACACACACTCTGGTGTGACAGGTACCCCACGAGCGAGAGAGTGAATACAGATGGGCGAGTGGAATGGGTGAGAGAAAACCTCGCCTGAGTGCCAGGCCTCGGCTTTTCAGTTTGCAGAGTGACCCCACCTACACATCTCCGGCTTCTCTCGGTTTTTGGACCGCTGAAAATGACAGGGGAATGGTAGAGGGGGGGCAGGGGCGGGGCCACACACAGTGCTCGCTTGTGTAACGCGCTTTGAAAACGTCGCTAATATAATCAAGAGCTAAAAGCCTCGTCTAATTTTTCTGGCGACATTGGCTACCGCGCGCCAGACCGTCCACCATCACTTTGCCCTTTTCACACTGTGTACCATTTACCCCACTCCCACCGCTCCCTCCTGCGCCCCCTATACCAGATACCGAGTCACTTGCTGCTTCTAAACGACATTGTTTTGAAATTGGGTTAGCTGGGGTTGACTCGATTAGCCCAGGGGATACCCAGAGAGTGATCGAGTATCGGTAATGTGATTCCTAGTGCTTTGCCATCTCGCGCGCCCAGTTTCCACGTGTTTCAGGGGGGCCATGACCCACGCTACTCTATTTCATGCCCTCACACCTCCCACGTTTGCTGGCTATCAGCTCGTGTAGCGAGTTGAAAGAGGAAGTTTGGGTTATATTGGATAGTTATTCACCTCTTGGGGAATAAAAATACAGAGAGAATAGAATTTTTGGTTTTCGCACACAAGTCACTGATTTTTGGGAATCAATTACTGAATTCTAAGTATATATTTATATTTATTTCTTTCCAAGTATACCCTATTCGGGTTTTTACTCCCCCCCCCCCTAATTGCGGTATCATGGGCCGTCTTCCTCTCCAACCA
>JAPYZN010000684.1:0-30460 GCA_030522865.1 Psyttalia lounsburyi
GAACATAGAACAACTGAACTTGATGGAGATAAATCAATAATTTCATCCAGTAAAATCGAACGTAATATGAGACAGCGCGAATGCATCAGGTTTTTGCGTTTCCATATTCTCCGCTTTGAAATATTTCAAATAAAAAATGAAGAAACAAAAAAAAAGTAATATAGACGCGCACGTACCAATTGATTGTCACCATTTATAATTAAGAGATGGGGAGTGGGTCAGCGGTTGTAATAAAAGATGAGTAATGAGTGGTAATTAAATCAGTGAACAATTTAATTAATTTTATTGATTGAATTGAGGAATGGAAAAAATGACAAATCGAGTGTGAGGAAGAGGTGGAATGAGAGTAAATTAATTATGTCAATATGGTATTTCCACAGCGCGTCGCTGGAAAAGTAGCCCGCAGGCCTAAATACGCTCTAATCGTTATTAATAGATAATGAAGAATAATAAATTGGTCGAATGGCGCAAAATGGCACAGAATATCTTTTCTTATTGGATTATTGTGTTGCTGTGTCTCATCCCTGGATCAAAAATAAGAATGCGACGGGATGGAGAGCTGACTGACTATGCGAGGGACGAGGAGGGGGGGATTAAATAATAATGGAAATATGGGGGAGGGCTTGCACGGTTGATCAGTGGGGAGTGTGAGACTTCTGCGCACTTTGAGAGTGTTCAATCATTGCTAACAAACAATGAAGAGTCGTAAGACTTGACAGACAATGTCACTTCTTCACATTTTATTGGAGGTGGCTTGAGGTGAATGAATTATTTGTAAACATTTCAAGTGGCTGAATGCAACTCATTATTTCGTGAATGCATAATTTGGAGAGTCAATGTTCCCACAAAAATATTCCATCGAAGATACAGCTGAAATAAAAATCTTTTGAAGTATCGTAAAATCCCATGAAAAATTCTGGTGAAATTCATAGATTTTAAGGTCTTAATGTCCTGAAGTGGGAGAATTTTATTACAAGTCCTTGAAATGTTTCAAATACTGGAAAATCCCGTCAAGTTCTTTGAACTCATGAAATGACGTTCTTAAGAGTGATAAGCCCCTCGGTCTCACCAGTTAAATTTACATTTACTCATTATCGAAATAATTCACCAATCAGAAGATTCTGAAATCAACTTGTCGATCTTTCCAAA
This sequence comes from Psyttalia lounsburyi, assembly GCA_030522865.1. Taxonomy (NCBI): domain Eukaryota; kingdom Metazoa; phylum Arthropoda; class Insecta; order Hymenoptera; family Braconidae; genus Psyttalia; species Psyttalia lounsburyi. Next base: position 1,150 of record JAPYZN010000684.1, read on the forward strand.
TTGCCTTCTGCTCCTTCGATTATCCTCGATTGTTCAGAGCCTCCTCTCCCACGACCAAACACGAATAGATAATGTGAATGTACATGTGCGGCTGCAATTAAGCCAATGCCACCAATTAAAAGAGAAATGCAATGAAATAAAAAAATTAAATAAATAAAAAATTTGTAGAACACTCGCGAATGAAACTTTTCCAAAGTGAAAATCATCTTGCAAATTATCGCAGATAACTATACAACAAATATATTACGCCATACTGCATTTACGTGAAAAAAATATTAATTACTATTGTTTCATAGTAGACATGTATATTGTATGAAAAAAAAACAAAATAACGACAAAAATACTTACTGCTTGTATATATATATACAAAATATAAATACATATAAATACTATATCAGTAATTATAAACGATAATAAATAAGAGGATGACAGTGATGATGAGATTATATCGTAATAAAGAATAATGTACCAATGAATGACTTAAAATAACTTTTTATTCGAATAAGTCCCCAATTAACTCACAATTTGGCACTAGAAGTACAAATTTACTCACTGCAAATGCAGAAATCATGGGAATGAAATATATATATATACATATATATATATATATTTTTATCAATTTCATGTCTTGAAGGCTCCAGCATGAGCAGCCTTGGCGATGAAGGTCTTCAGGGTTGCCTCGTCCAATTTACCAAAGTGAGCTGTTTGGGTGACTGCAGTCATGTGATTCAGTGCGAATTTAAAGCAAAAGTCTTCTAGCTCCTGAAAATAAAGTTTCAGTCGGTCTGCATAAATTTATTTCTTCTCCCCCCCGAGCTATTTTTCATTCCGACATTCATCATTTCTACTCACTTGAGCATTATATTCAATAGCTGTCTTGTAGAGAAACGCCACATTTTTCACAGTGATGCCTCTTTTAATCATTTGGACGCATTTACGCTTGAGTTGTGTCTCGAAGTAGGCGTTTGCTAGGTAGAGTAGCTCTGTGTAAAATTTTAGGCTATTGCTAATAGCGGAATCACATAATTTCGGATCATAATCTGTTTGTGACATACCGAGTGCATTTTCCGGTGGTAAATCCACTTCGTCGGTGTAGAGATAACGCAGGAAGGATTTGTAAACGTCGTGAGAAAATTCGTCGTGCTCAATAACCCTGAAAATTAATTTTTATACCTCATTAATTGATGATGCGCACGGTGAGAAATTTTTTTGTGTTGCATTTTTGACATTGGGAAAAAATTACCCAACTGTATGGTAAGATTCACTATCTTTTGACAAAAATTATGCACACACCTAGATAATTTTTGGTGAAGGGTAAATAAATTTTGCTGAACCGATGCGGTAATTGTCCCCGAGCGGTAAAAATACTACACAATTATATAACGCAATGGTAATTTCAAATGATTTGTTCTCTTCGTGTAAATCAAGCAATCGAGAATTCATCTTAAAATACTTACGATTGATTATTCTCAGTCCAATGTTCCTGAAACATGGACCTAAAATACTGACACCGTATTTTCAGTACAGCCTTGTGAACGTGAATAGGTTTCCCCTGTACTTGGATCGTGAGATCACTACTTGCCTACGACAAGAAAAATATTTGTCTCGAGTATTCCCTGGACTCCACTGGAGGCTGTTTATCCACCAGTGTTTTCTCGGAGGAGTGAGGAAAGGGAGAAGAAACTAAGTGGAGCTTATCTTATTTCAATTAGCCTTGAGAATTATGCAGATGAGAAATACTAACTGGATCATCAAATGCTTGTCTCAAGCAGTCTAAAATACTCGTCTCGTCTTGAGCGTAGAGAACAAGAGGCTCGTGCATTACAGGGGGAGTCGAGTAGCACGCCAGTACATCGTGCAAGTAGAGGAGTGGAGTTGCAGTGGGTGTCGTCACACTCTGACCCCGACATTGTCCCCACATAAAGACTTTACCACCTTCAGCGAGTGCTGCACTTATGTGATTCGAGTGTACTGCTGCTATGTCGGAGACTCTTCCCATCTCCGCCATTGATAGCTGAATGAAAAACAATTATTTCGAATTGATGACAAGTCCTTTGTAATTTTATTGATTATATTTCATCGCAAAATTTTCAAGTGATCATTTTTTATTGTGGCTTGTTGCCTGAATTTCGACCGAACGATTAGTCTAAATCCTTTGAGAAACAATAATCCCCCGAATATCACTCGAGGAAACATCATTCGACTATTTTAGTCAAGGTTTCCTTTTTGTTTGTTTCCTTCTCGTACAGTGGCTTTTTTTCATAATTGAAACCCCAGCAGAATAAATGGAAACAAATCGGAACATCTTAAGCTAAAATTTATCAACTTTGGTTTTTGGCTTACTTTTACTGGCTGGCAGACATTAGACTTCGTTCCCAGACCCAATTGCCCATAACCATTTCCTCCCCAGACGTAAAGATCCCCCTCGTCACTCAATGCCATTGTGTGACCATAGCCGCAGACAACTTTATCTGGAATTCATGATAACGACTTTTATCATAATGTAATTTAGAATGATTCAGTCAGCAATGATAATTGCCGAGAAGATTAGAAGCCTCCCCAGTTGTTTTCAATAACAATTAATTGGCGAATATACCTATAACAACAGTGGTGAGGCCACCCACTTTATTTGGACTCAGTTGGTTGACGTATGTGCCAATACCAAGTTGTCCAACACTGTTATTCCCCCAGGCGTAAACTTCACCGTTACTTGTCAACGCCATACTCGAAGTCTGGCCGCAGGCAATCTGCACTATTCTCTTGCCCGATAAACTCGAGTTTATCTTCCTGGGAGTATTTTGATTTGTACTTATGCCACTGCCAACTTGACCGCAAGTGTTTTGGCCCCATCCGTACACCTATTAAATAAAAACCAAACGATAATCAACCAAAGAATATAAACAACGATAGCTAGTGTTACAAACAAGTGAGAAATTTGCTCCTAAATTAATTCATCAGTTTTATTATTTTCATTTTACTACATCCCTCCCACGATCCGCAAATCCCTAACCTATGACGAGGAGAGGTGAATTAAATTGAGTACAACCTTCTTGAGTCGTAATGTTATTTTTATAATCACGAAACTAAAAAAATAATTTTTAAAACCGCAATGAGCCTTTGGAGTCCTATCTTTTTACTTATTAACGGCCTTAGATTGTCAAAGAAGCGAATGTGAAAAAGATGGGATTTAAATTACATGCAAAAAATATTAAAATAAAATTGAAATTAATTAATTAGTCAACTAGATTGTCCTCTGGAGATCTATACATCGACAAATAATAATAAATATCCAAAGAACAATCTAATGATGATTTGCCCGATTTTAATTTTTATTTCTCTCTCCAATGTAATGTTTTGACACTATAAAAAAAATGACTTTAATTTTATTTGCTGAAATCCTTTTATTTTAGTGATGACTTTGGAAATCGCAACTTTTCCTGAGTCCCTCAGAAACATCTGCGAGACAATAAGTCTCAATCATGCTTCTCCAAACTTATCATTTCACGTGCTCCACATCCAAGGTGAACCTCTGGCAACCATTAATTTAATTGAATTCGACTACTAAAATATCATAAAAATAATTTCAGATATATTTATACTCACTTCGCCATCCTCCGTAAGTGCCAGAGAGTGATGACTTCCACATGCTACAGATATAATAGGCTTGTCCTCGAAGTTGCATGCAACTTTGGTGGGAGTTGAGCCCTGATTCGACGATCCATTTCCAAGTTCACAGTAGCCATTGTGCCCCCAAGAATACACCTCGCCCTTGGCAGTGAGGGCCAGTACGTGGGGCCCAATACCAAAAGCAAATGACTTGATTCCCTTCTGAAACAGTGCCTCAACTTTCACTGGGTACAGAGTGCTGTGCCCATCACCTGTTCCCAGACAGCCTGATGCATTATTCCCCAAGGCGTACACTGTGTCGTCTTTGGTCACCATGAGTGCTTCATTACCCAGCCCTTGAACCAAATCATTCGACAAATGGAATTATCATATTGAGATTGATAATTGAAATGAACAGATTCTATGAAAGGAGCCCGAAATTCCTACAGTAAAATTAACTTTAAATACTTTTATCAATAAGTGGTAATATTGTTTCATAAATACCGTATAGAAAAAAATATAAACAAAGTTTTTTAATAATGGAACGCAATCACTCAAAATATTATTGATTTTGTTTAATCCTAATCTTTTGTGCATATTTTTTGTTCTAAATTTTTTCATAAAATTCCCAGGACATCTTTCGAATGTTTTTGTCAGTCATAAAATTGTCCAATGGTTCCTACAAGTGAATATTCTACTGAAATACGAGGGAATTGCCTGATTGAAAATATACGAAATTTATTCATCAGAAAGATCAATGAAAACTGTAAATTTTATTACAATAAAATTTATTTAATTGACAGAGACTTTGCATCTCTATTCGAAAATTTTTTGAAATTTAGAAAATCCTTATTCTTAAGGAGCGCAAAAATGATTCACTCCATACCTGAAAAGTCTTTGAAAATTGGAGCCATTTTAATCATTAATTCATAAGAAATTCTTCGTTTATTGCATTTTCCCTCATCACACAATTGTTGAAACAGAGTACAGCTTAACCGTTTTTAACCATCCCATGGTAAACATAAACCAATGTGAAATAAATAATACAAAAAATGAATCTATTAAAAATTGACTGTTGATGATAAAAAATAGGAACTCTTTCAATGACATTTTGAAGGCAAAACAAAGGAAAACAAGTATACTCTCATCGTTTGGCTCCAATAAGCCCTCCAAAGCAAAACTATTAATTCGCCTTCTGATGAAAATATTCATTATCACCATACAGAAGACATCCCCAAACAAGGAAATATCATAAACTCACCAAAGATGAGAACAGTGCTGAGGTCCTTCGAAAATTCGGCCGCCAACAGACTCAAGATCGGCCAGTTCTTCAAATCGGAGCGACTCATCCTCTCTCCAGTGTCCTCATCACCCACCTAATCCATCCTCCAAGTCCGCCAAGCTCCCTAAACACTCACCAAAGCACCTGTCAAAATATGAAAAAACCTACCCCTGCAAATTGTCAACTCTTCCTTCACTCCACTGTCAAATATAATCAGCTGACGTTTCAAGTCGTATATTTATAGGTGGAGGAAAGCAGCCACTTTTTCCCCTTTTTTTCTTCCTCTCTAATAAGGTGCACTCTAGCGCTTGACTATTCTGGTGGTGATTATTGGAACGACAGGGGTGAGGTGACGGTAGAAATACAAATCGATAGACTAGCGAGTTAATTTGCTCAGTTAATTGTCACAAGGGTCACAAGTTATTCATCATAAAATCAATAAACAATAAACAATAAGTTTACAATAAGATTGTTAACCGAAAAAGTGGTATGATTGGCTGTTCTGACATAACCAAACATTTTTGCAGTAGCCCGTAGGATGCTTGATGGCGCTGATTGTTCGGTACAACGAGAGAGACAGAGAGAGAATAAAGAGAGAGAGAGTACACGCGCTAGCATTGAGGGCGTACTGATCTAAAAAAGCGTCTGGCAACACTGGTTTTGCTAACCATTACAAGCTCTAACCTCGAAAAACTTGAAGGGGGTCCCTTCCAGCCAGAGGTACCAAGCAAAAGCCAGCAAAGTAGCTCGACCAGTAGATGTGGCACTTGGCCCCCTAGGCATAGGGGTACAACGAGGACCGCAGAGAGGGACATCAAGAGCTGTTTAACTGCTAACGAGAGCTTTAATTATTTATTAAAAAAAAAAACAAACAACTTGTACATCATAAGGGATTTTTGTTGATTTTAACGTGGGTATAATCCAGTGAGCCCAACCTGAATCCAATAGAGAGTACAATCAAGATATTAATTCCACAAAGATGACCATTATTGTGTTTCTCATCGACACATCGGCCTCTATGAATCAGAGAGCAGACTTGGGTGGTCGACCCACGCTTCTCGACGTTGCTAAGAAGGCAGTTGAGACGTTTGTCAAAGTATATTATCGTTCATGAATTTTTTAGTGAATTTATCGACTAATGTGCTTTGGTAAAACACATGTAATGGACTCAATTTTTATTCTAGGTCAGGCAGAGGTCTCCTGAGAGCAGGGGGGATAGGTACATGCTGCTGACGTTTGAGGATCCACCTCATAATATTAAAGTGAGAATTTATTGGTTATAAAATTAGTTTTAGGGGCGATAGTCGTGAGCAGTTGGCGGGTGGGGTAAAATCAACTTTTCTTAAATGTTCAATATCTGGTGAATAAATACTGGGATTTGGATGGACTTGGTCTTATTTTGAAGATCCGGAGAAGAGCTTAAAGATAAGATCAGACTCGTCGAATTTCACTATGCCAGTCTTGAGTTATTCACAATTGTAAACTATTTTGTTGACTTTTTCTCGATTTTAATATTGTTCTGTATTGTTCTGTCTTTCAGGCGGGTTGGAAGGAAAACCTAGCGACCTTCATGAATGAACTGAAGAATCTCCAGTGTGTTGGGCTGACAACTCTCTGTGCAGCTCTTAAGCACGCCCTCGACGTGTTAAATATTAACAGAATGCAGACTGGTATTGATACTTATGGTCAGGGCAGATGTCCCTTCTTCCTGGAGCCCTCAGTTATCGTTCTGATCACAGATGGTGGAAAGTACACAACCGCGAGTGGAGTCCAGCAAGATGTAGGTCAATCCCATGACTCCAGGTCTTCAATAATTCGATCTTAATCCCTTCATTTTTATTTTTTTTAGTTCACCTTGCCCATGCATCCACCGATTGTCGGCTCCGAACTGACCAAAGAGCCTTTTAGGTGGGACCAGCGTGTGTTCTCCCTGGTTCTGAGGCTCTCGGGAACACCAGCAGTGGACAGAGACACGGGCCTAGTCGCCAGTGACACATCACCGATCGATGCTATGTGTGAAATAACTGGAGGTAATAAAATTAATTTCAGTTCACTCAATTTTCCATTCTATAAAATCAAATGGAAGAGCAGTTGAATGAGTAAGGATTTGCAAGTGGAGGTTTTTTATTTATTCATTTTTTTTAACTAGAAAATGCAACAAATGAGGCTTAATTGGGATTCATGAGGTTTGCTTGAGTGCAACTGGCCTTCATTGATTTGGAAGGAATTAATTGTTATTTGACGAGTCAAAGGGAGATCATTGAAATTCCATCTATTGAAGTTTTCTAATTGAGTTTCACAGCAATTTGTAATTTGTATTTTCACGCGAAACACCTACTGAATTTAGACCAAAAAATCAAAGAGTGAAAACAATTATTATTGCTCTCTTGGAAGTTGATTTGACCAAATGTCATTGGACGCTATTGACAATAATATTCCATTAATTACATATAAGTTCCCTAATTTATATTCATCAAAAGTAATCGAATTTAAATTATATTAAACTTCAGTCACACTCGGAAACAAATCATAAGGAATTGAATGAAAATTGAATTTTTAAATAATCTCACGTCCTATTGCCTCTCGGTACTCATCTAATTCTTCAGGGTGACATTGCCAGAATTTTCTACATTTTTTGGGGAATATTATACCAGGAGCAAAATACTCACTATAAGTCTAAGCACACCCAAATTAAACGAAACCCCACGATTCTATCAACGTTTACAAATAGAATTGCTTGGAATATTTCATAACGTCAACAGTAAACACTGATCGAATCGCTTATATTCAGTTCCGTCACAATCAACTGACCTCCATCAATACCAATCAACATCAATTCGACATGAATTACATAATCAAATCCTGAGAAAACGGTCTAACATGAACATCCTCCATTTCATAAACACGAACTAGGATCTATATGATCTCAGGACTATTATGCAGTCATGACAGATATTTCTAAAGAATATATAATATCACAAAAGACATTCTACACTCTATCCAGGCACTCTCATGATCTTGCTGTGAGACAAATAAATAATTAATTACTAATGCCAAAGTTAAAAAATTTCTGTTTCCTGTATTTCAATTTGTCCAATTTGTTCAATTATCGCGTTTTTGTCCTGTAAACATTAATTGGTGTCTTCACGATTCAATACTATTAAATTTAAGACTGTCAGTGGAATTTGATCACATTAGCAGGCCTCGTTTGAATAGAAAAGAAATGATTCTTATTTTTTAGAGAATTTTCTGAGTAAATCTTCAGATCTTCAATTCAATTTTTAGCTGAGGGTCAGTTAAAAATGGAGGCGATTCCCTCCCTCCAATTCATAAATTAATTCGTATGAGAGAAATAAATAATTAATCAACAGCACAAATTTAAAAAATCCCATGCTCCTCCAAATACTCTGATTTCTCAATAATTATATAATTACTTATCAACCCCAGAGAAGTAATAAAAGTAAATAATTAGCACAATTTACCCGAGTAATACTCTCGAATTCCCTTCGAATTAACTGACTGACTCTCTAGAAAGAAATTTCTAAAAAGTGTACCGAAAATTTATTTTGCAGGTCGTTCCTACTGCATAACATCCCACCGGATGATGATGCAGTGCATAGACTCCCTTGTCCAAAAAGTCCAATCAGGAGTAGTAATAAACTTTGAAAAAATCGGCCCGGATCCACCTCCATTGCCAAACGAATTGCCGAACTCTGGCCAGCAGTTGCCCTCTCAGAATCCTCTCCCCCTGACGCAAACTCCCCTCCAGCCTGAAGATGAGGAGAACGACGAGGAGAATTCCTCGATAGCAGCTAATGGTGCAAAGTCCCAGTACCTTCCTCAGCCCCCAGCTGTTGGTAACACAGCTTGGCACTCATGCCGAAGACTAATCTACGTTCCAAGATCAGCGCAAAAGGGCTTTGCAGTTGGATTTTGGCCAATACCGGAGAGTTTTTGGCCGGACTTGAGTGCCAGTACTCTGCCACCAAGAACAGCCCATCCCCTCGTTAAATTCACCTGCACAAGCCAGGAGCCAATGGTGATAGAGAACCTACCATTCGACAAATATGAGCTAGAGCCCAGTCCTCTCACTCAGTACATCCTCGCCCGAAAGCAGCCGACCACCTGTTGGCAGGTCTTCGTAGCAAATTCCTACAAATCCAGTGAAGTTGGCCATCCCTTTGGCTACCTAAAAGCCAGCACAAATTTAACATGTGTAAATCTCTTCGTAATGCCTTACAACTATCCAGTCCTCCTGCCCCTCCTCGAGGAGCTCTTCAAGGTCCACAGACTAAAGCCGACCAACGAGTGGAGGACACAATTTCAAAATTACATGAGAACAATGCCAACATACTACGCAGCCTCGCTGCGACGAGCTTTAACGAGAATGGGCGCTCCAACGCCTCTGGCTCAAACTCTAATCCCAGATAATATGGACAATTCACTGTCGTACAGTGTTTTGAATCACTTGAAGAGGCTGAAGAACCAAGCGAAAATTGAATTCGACCGATTATGCAATGAAGTGATATCAAAACAAGTGGCAAACGCCAATGCGAGTAAACTCCTGGTGAATGGAACATCGTCACAGCTGTCCGAGGGTGTTCGCGTGATACCGAGGAGTCCCTTGAAGAAGGATCTGGTGTCGCATCCACTGCTGCAGGACAAATTCATCGGTCTCAGGGATCAATTGAACGAATTTGGGGGCTTTACCGTGCGTGTCGTGAGAAGTCAACAGCAGAGAAGTGCTCACAGCTACAGAAATGCCTTCGATGTTCCCCGAAAGAGTTTACTCGATCAGGTGGTGAGGATGAGAGCCAACTTCCTACAACCTGGCTTATTACATACTAAATTACTGGACGATGATTACGTGCACTCGATGCCAGTGGCGCAGATGGGAAATTATCAGGAGTACCTGAAACGTATGACACCACCGCTGAGGGAGATTGAGAGTGTACCCGTGCGTCAGCATATGTTTGGTAATCCCTTCAAGATCGACAAGAGAATGATGGTGGATGAGGCTGATATTGATATGGTGGGGGCGACGTCGTCGTCGAGTGCTAATACCAATAATACAAATTCATCGGTGGTACTGCCACCAACGTCGCCCATTCCAACGACAAATTCCATTGGCAATTCTGGGATTTTGGGGGGAATCACGATAAAGGGAAGCTTGAAGCGTCCATTGGACAATAATGGTGGCAATGGGGGTATGAGTCCCATTGTATCGAGACCACCGAGTAAACGAAAACCAGGGCCCATACCAAGGGAAGTTGTGGTGAGAAGACCGAGTTATTCGTCGCCAATTAGTAAGTCGCCATCAGTGTCGCCTGTTCCCTGGTGTCAGGAGCCCAAAAGTCCCAGTGGGCCACCACCTGAGGTGGCTGTTGCTCCCTCATCGTCGAATATTCTTGTTACCGTTCCTGTGGGCTCCAGCAATGCCGGAAATTCTGGAACAATTGCCAACAACTCAACGACACCAACAATTCCTGATAAATTGACCAATGGACTCACTTCAGCTTTGGAAATCATGGAACCTGTGGAGAATCATTCTGTACCAACTAGCAATAATGTCAAGGGAGGCAAGCAAAAGGGTCTTGGGGAGAATGCTGAACCCAAGGTTGAGTGCAATGAGAGCAATGCCCCGGAGGGCCACAATAGTGTTAATTCAATTGATAAAAGGGACGAACGTATCACAAATCATGTGGAGGAGGGGAAAATTGTCAAGGGAGAGAGATCACTGTCCAAGAAGGAGTTGGAGGAGGTCAGGAAACATAATTTGTCAATTAGGGAACTTGTGCATAAGGAAGTTAGGAAAAGAGGAACGAGTAAGTTTCATTCATTACGAAATAATAAGAAGAGACGAGTGAAGAAGTAACGATGTTGTTGTTTTTTTTTATTGATAATAATTATTCGTTTTGGTTTTCATTTATCAATAATCAATATAAATTTTTTGTGTTTTTTGTTGTAGATTATAAAACGCTATTTTCGCACATGCAACAAATAAAAGGGACCCTCGATATTCGAGTTGCTTTTGTTCGTGAGATAGTCAAAGAATCGTTGAGATTCAAACGCCGTAATTTGGCTAAATTGTTGGAGGATTACTTGAGCACTGTCCAGCGGGACGGAATAGGAACGAATTTGGATGTTTCATAGTTAAACCATTATGATATTTTTTTTTCTTCACTTTTTTTTTTTGTTATACAGAAGATTTTTAATATAAAATGATGATTAATGTGTATATACACTCAGTACGATGGATTTTTTTTTTTTAAAGTGGATTTAATGAGTGGAATGAGGAGAGACTTGTTGAGGGAGTCTCGAGATTCTACAATAAATTTGAGAGTTGATTATGTTGAGTTATTTTTGACTGTTGACTACGTGGAAATTATTGTCTTGCATGAGTGACTCCTTTTTACAATTCTCTTTTGTTTCCCTTTTCTTTTTTTTTCTTTTTTTTTTTTTTCATTTCTTTTTGTACTCAACCACAATATCATGTATGTTGTGCTGTATGTCTCCCATTTTTTTTTTAACAATTGGGAGGTGAGTCGTCTCTGTACGCTTAACATAAAGACTTTGCACCAAGATAAAGTGAAGAATTTCTATCAACAGTTGATTAATGACACCAAGTGCGATTTTTATTAATGAGGAAAAACAAATAATGAAAGATTAATCGATTTAATAAGTAAATGAATTGTAGTTATTTTATGATTAAATTGTGTAACTTTGTGATCACAATTTGTACATAATTTACACTGATAAAGAGGAAAATTATCCAAGGGGAGTATGATTATTGTTTTGTAAATACATACAATTGTATATAAAAGATAGTGTTTGTTAGAGAATATAATTTTTTTCTTATCAATGTGTCTGGATTTTTCTTACGATATCTTCGTAATCTTTGAGAGTCTGAGTCAGCGTCTCACGAATCCAGCATTTTCGGAATTTCTGAGGCCAGGATTTATCGTTTTTTTACGCGAAAAATGACTGACGAAGAGGCAAAATTCATGCATTCTACTTTTATTAGATAATTGGCATAGAATGAAAAAAAAAATGTACGGATGCAATGGTTTCCCGCGTAAAACAGGAGACGAATGTTCACAATGAAGATATGCCCGTATGTCCTGCCATTGCTACAATATCAAAATGGCCGCATTTTAGTCCACAGGGATACGACTCTCTTTGCTGTTTGCCAATAGGCCAGAACGGAATTCATTAACAATAAAATAATAACGTGCGTGTTAATCGGGGGTATTGTTTATCGTCAGTGTTGAGTAATTAAATTGATAAATTCGTTGATAGGTACATCAGTGATTAACTTCAGTGAGTAATTCAAGATGAAGTACGATATTAATTGCCATAACGGTTGTGTCCACCTCCTCCCCTTCAGTCTACAATCACATTCTGCCAGTTTGCCGGGCCAAGCCCATTGTCTATCGACTTAGTTATTTATAGATAAATGTTAGAACTGTTTCCCGGATATCTCAGCACCTCGAGTCAACTCATAAATTTGTGCCTTGAAATTTCCATTGTTGAAAATCAATTACAATTTTTATTTTTGGTTTATGGCAGCTTGCACTCGACTATTGGGGTTTTGGGATTTTTTAAATAATTATCGATGATTTTATTGCAGATAGTGGGACGTTTGGATGATGTTACGGCATCAGCATCACTCGATGCAAAATCAGTTAAGAGATCAGAACAGGTTTGGCATTAGACTCTATGATTTTGCTTGGGATTCATTGGTGGACTGGTGCGTTAGGTAGGGGAGAACTGAGGGGATTTTATAGGCTTTTTTCGACGTGTATGGCTCGGAATTGGTTGTGTAAAGTTTTATTGGTTTTGGATTATTATTTTTACTAAATTATCATTTTTAATACGACGAATCGAGTTAAGGGAATTGTGAAAACTGTGTATACAGACATTAACCGAGTCACAATGCTGTTAAAGAGTTGTTAAAATTTGATGGGCAATTTAATAGTTATTTTTAGTGGATTGCCATTCAATTTAATTTAGAGGGAAAAATTGTAGGAAGGGTAATCTTGAGCAGTCAGTGTGGAGTAGTCTTTAAGCATTCGAGAAAGAGAGTTTTTCGACTTGAATTTTCCTTTTAAATATGAACATTAAAAAAATAATCAACTGAAATTCCACGGTTTTCATTGATTTTTCCTTGAGAATTGGGAATTTTTTATCACGAGATTGTTTGCAATGTGATAAAAAAGAGAGATCAATAAGGACTAAAGGAAATTTATAGTTTTTTTCATGTTCTAGATGTCGGGATTGAGTTCATTGAATTGAAGTTACCAATTAGACAAGTAAATTTCAGGAAATTGTGGCATGTCTTCGTGAGAACTTATTCTTAAAAAATATTCTGGAAACTAATAGAAATACTCATTGCTCAAATACATACTAAATGAATCCATGTGGAATAGAAATAAAACAAGTACAGATTTCCCCAAAGATAAAGATATTGAGAAGGATTTTAAGAGGACTCTTGTATAAAATCCTGAAATCTGAAGCTGAAGAGTTGTCAGTGGGGTGAATTTTTGGGATCAATATACTAGACTTAAAGCTTAGTTGGGATAAATATTTTGATGCCCATGGGATTTTCTCCACGAGTCCACCACTGAAATGTTCGAGGTATCTCGGATTGGAATAAAATGATAATAATTGGGGAAAATGATCTGGGTTAGGATGGCTGGAGGTACGCGTCAGCTGTCGCAGGCGAATATGATGCCACCGCATCAGCCACCCCCTCACATGCATTTACATAGAGGAGTCCATGCGCCTCATCTTCAACAGATGATCTCAATTGCCGGTCAGCCCATGCATCACATGCAGCACACTGGCCCGAGGCAGCCACTCTTGATCGGCACAAACGCACAGAATCCGAATGGTGAGTCCTATATCAATAATCATCACCATTATCATTTATCCTAATCACAGCCGCATGGCAATGTAATTATAATATTATTATTTCTTTTTCTTTTCAATCGACAATACACAAGTTACTAGTGCACACCAGAAAACCATTTCCAAATGAGTGTATTGTTTTCTATGAGGAAATGAAGGAAATTATGGCTAATGTGTCTTCACATTTTTTTCCTATCATTATCGAGATATGGAAAAGCTGATGAAATTGTAGAATTTATAAATATTCTCACGGACTGAAAATTTTCATTCGGGATGAAAACAATTTTGCATGGTTCGTTGACTGGAAATTTTCAGGAGATGGAGATTTCAATCACTTCATGGAAAAACGAAAGGAATGTTTCAGATTTAACAGGAAAATCTAATAATTTCAATTGTTGAGTAGCAGAAAAACCTTAATTCTCGAGTTTATGTAGGTTTTCAATCGGAGCACGAAATTCTGTGGAATTATACAATTTATTTGATAATTATAGACGATATTTGCGTGAATTTCCTGATTTCTACTGATTTTTACATCAATGGTGAAATTTCTTGTAATTTCCGTGAAATTACAAAATTTTTAATTATTTACTCCACCACTTTTTCGGATACCTTTTCCTGTTTATGTACAATTGCATTCATGCATTGCAAGCTGTTTTCATTCCTTCATTTTTCCCTTTTATTTTTGTCAGGAGTATTTCATTTTTTTCATGATTCCAAAGTAGATCTCCATCCTCAAATTTTTTGTATTCAAAAGATGTACATAAATAGATAAACATTCCAAATTTCATCCCCTCAAAAAAAGTTATCCATGAGTATCTCGATAATTACTACCTCAAACCGATTTATCCTGATCTAGAATCAAAATCTTCATTCTCTCTGTAACAATATTTTCAAATCAATTTTTTCCCGATGTTATTTGCCAGTCATAAGAATATTAATTGCATCATGCTTGCACATTTTCTACACTGAAGATCCAAGATTATTTCCGATCATCATGCATCGATCCTTGAGGAAGCCTGAGAAAATAAGTAATAACGATTAATCATCTAGAATTTTTTTTTCTGAAGTTGCGATTTTCGGGGAGGATAACAAGTATTTGGTGATGGAAATGATAATTCATCTAATTCTCTGTTTATAAAAAGAAAAAAGAAAAAAAACATCTTTCAATCGATCCAACGGTGGTGACAATGCGGCGATGACCTCCATTATATACAATCTCGATTATTGTTTAATTTTGTTAGGATTTTGGCGCGTTTTAATCTTCTCCCTCTTACTGGCTCTCGCAAGTGGTGGTGTGGAAGCGAAGTCACATCGATCAATGTTAGAGTTTGCCCCCGATAATTTGGATCTGTTGTTCGGACCAACGGGGTGCATTGAAGGTCGGTTTCGTTTATTAATTTATCAACTTACAAACAAAATATGAATAAACAGCCTCAACTCTTCAATTTATTCTCCTTCAGTCAATGGAAAAAAAAAAAAAAAATCAATTTCATTTCATCTGTAAATTGAATTATTGATTCAAAAGAAATAACTTGAAGCTTTCATCTTTGGCTTTATTTCTCTACCGGTGCTCTTCATTTTTTTTTATATATTTTATTTTGCCGCGTCAACTTCAGAAGAATGCTAATCCAGAAGTATTGGAGGGGGTCGAGTCTTGTCGATGCATCAACAGACAATCAACTCGTCACCTTTTTTTTTTTATTTCACTCATGATTTCAATTATTGTTTCACTTTGTCATGAAAACCACTAGAGTTACAATAGCGATCCTGGTTATGCATGGGAAATGCTTGTATGTGGAATTGCTTGCACATATTTCCACTAGAATTACGAGCACCCTGTGTATAATTATTATTTTGCTTTTTAGTTGATAGATGTGATGCTTCAACAATGAATTTTTAGTGAATAATTTAGTTGAGAGAATGCAAATGAATTTAATGAAAATTCAATTGAAATTTCCTTGAAATTTGAATTCATTGGAGTATTCCGATGAATTGATAAATGTAATGTTTTTGTCGATAGCGTAAATTATTAATATTAATTATTAAGTATTAATATTAATCATTATTACTGTAACGACAATTATAGCTGCAAAAAGTTGTTAATGAAGTTTAGATTACAGTTTTCGATTTATCAGGAATGCATCCAATTCGTTAATGCCTTTGCATTTTATTTTCACTGAGCGAATGAAATATTAGGAGAGAATGTGATGGAATTATTCGATAAAAATCTGTATTCAATTTAATTCTCTAATAAATGGGTAACTCCTGTCTGGTAATTACACAATTACTTCGAAATCGTAGGAATTCTAGAGCACAATATTTCCAACATTTTATCGGCTAAAATCCTGATTACCGTGATTATTAAACTTGTAAAAATCTACTGACCAAAACGAATTCTGAAATGTAATAACTAGATTATAAAGTCTTCATCGAAACCCTCTAAGTTTTTCGTAAATTTGGCAATGAAATTCGGTTGACTAAACTTTTAGTGAGCCTTCTTATTAATTTTAGAAATGTAATTATTGTTTCAGTCATTTCTCAAACTCATTGCAAAAATTCAACAATACATTTAAATGAAATTTCTATTCATTGAAAATTTCAAGCCACGGTTATTCCAATTT
Source organism: Psyttalia lounsburyi (assembly GCA_030522865.1). NCBI lineage: Eukaryota > Metazoa > Arthropoda > Insecta > Hymenoptera > Braconidae > Psyttalia > Psyttalia lounsburyi. Next base: position 17,569 of record JAPYZN010000684.1, read on the forward strand.
TTCGCATTTTGGGGAATTTGTCTTATCATGTGGACTTTATTTTGTTATTAACAATTGTTTTAGTACCAACGTTTATGTAAATTCAATACGAATTAATTGTTGTTGAAAATTTCAAAATGAAAAAAAATTCTAATAGTTATTGTCCAATCTCGTGACAATAATTCATTTCATGAATTATTATTATTATTGTTTTTATTTTATTTTATTTTTATGGAGAAATATTGAGTGACATTTTGCTCTTGTTCTTTGCCAAGATATTTAAAATTTCTCCTTGGAAATATCGGGATTTCTTTGCCAACAGGGACCTTGCGTGATTAAACAATAGTCCGTTTTTTAACTCCAAATTGAAGGCCAAAATATATGATTTTTTTCGAAATGTAGCTCGTTATTACATTATTAATTATCAAAGTAAAGATTAAAGATTTTTAAAGGCTCTAGAACGCCCAAGTGGGTTGACTATTGTATGATTTACGCCTTAACCAATAGATAACGGCAACTCCCGTCTCCTCACATTCGACCAATAGAGCGAACCCAGAATTACTTAACTCACTTGGTGACATCATGAATGAATAATTAGCGGTGCAAACTACAGTTTTTTTTAGTTATTCCTTATTATAAAACATCTTGAGAATATTTTCGGCATAAAGTAAAATTAATCGGCATAAGTTTTGCACGGAAATTATATTTTAATGGTAAAACTTCTCCCACTCGTTTTTTCCCAACAGAATAATCGGGAAATATTCGATAATTTTGAAGGTCTCGGGGTAATACTCCTGAGTATTTCCCTCAGCCGAATTCATGTCGCGTGGTATACCCTCCGCGATTTTAAATCAGTAAATTTCGGTAAAACCGTTACCTTACCAAGGAAAAATAAATATCAAGATACGATAAACTGTTCTGCACTTACAATTGCAACGATTGAGATTTGACACTGGAACTACCCCGCCGAATGCCCCTCGAGCTTCAAAACGAATCGAGTATTTTCCTCCGTTCAAACTAATGAGAGTGTCAAATTCTCCCGGAATTTTTTGATCTGCCCATCTGGAGACTCTCAACGTATGTACCGAGAAGTACCCAATCACTTCGAAGCTCTGGGTGTATTACTCTTGTATATTTGGTTATGATTGGCTTGGATTTTGGAAAATTTGAAAATGAGCTTCATGCAAGTTCCCTACAATGACAACTCTCTGGCACCCCCCATTCACAAACCGTACATTTCGCAATAAGTGCGAAAAAATCTCTTTTTAGTATGGGCAACACATCCTTCTTGTTCTGTAATACCCGCGGAGTTCACGGTTCGAATAGTAGTGGTTGTAAATTGATTGGTTTTGTACACGTAATGCGCAACCTGAATTCTCGTGCATAAGCCCAGGCTTCACGTGCCCCAAAAAGGTTTGAGATGTGAACTTTCCAAGCAGATATAAAAAACAAAGTAAGCTCGGTATCTTTCCTCGGTCTTAAAATGTTTCCCTAACTATCAGAGTTCAAGAATACAGATTTAACTACTGAAAAAAAAACAAAAATCAATCGATCAATTCTTCCACAATCTCTCGCCCCTAGATCACCCCCCCTCCCTCCACTAACCTCAACCTCAACTGATCCAGGCACCCTGGTAAGCATCAGCGGAAACCGACAGACGGACGGCGGAGTAGTACTGCAAGGCCAAACAGTCGTGCAGTATAGCCACCAAGGATCCCACCAGCAGTCCCCCCAGGCCCAGTCCCAACAGAGCCAACAGCTTCCCCAGTCCTCCACCACCGAGGCAAAATCACCAAATCAGGAGAGCCCCCACTCCCGGGATCACAGTCCGTCCAATCAGAATCATGCAAATTCCAGCAATAATTTGGCAAACATGAAAGAGAAGACACCGATGTGCTTGGTAAATGAACTAGCTCGTTTCAACAAGATTCAACATCAGTACAGGCTGACAAATGAGCAAGGTCCAGCTCACAAAAAGCGTTTTACAGTGACCCTGAAATTGGGGGAAGAGGAGTACGTGGCAGACGGTCCCAGTATAAAGAAGGCACAGCACAGTGCAGCAACTGAAGCACTGACAAAAACCTGGTACAGACAGCCACCGCCCAAGCCGAGGGGTATGAGAATTCATCAGGGCAAGAGTCCCACAGGCACTGGAAATTTTACTGGACACTTACCCCCAACAGTCGAGCTCAATGCATTAGCAATGAAGCGGGGTGAGCCGACTATTTACGCATTTAAGCACGCGCCACCAGCAAATCCCCAGCCATTTGTGAGCCACCAGTACGGAAACATTCCTAACCACCTGAAAATCTTTAATTCACCCTATCAGATGAGCCGCCGCTATCATCCTAAAACCGAGCGTCTTTTCTTGGTGACACTGAAAATGGGAGAGAGAGAGTTCATTGGTAAAGGGGTGACCGCCCAAGCGGCTAGACACGATGCGGCGAGCAGAGCTCTCGAGCAACTTCGACAGCTGCCACTTCCTGAGGAAGTCACCACAACTGTCAGTGAGAATGGAACAACAACGGGGGTTGAGGACCCCAATGCCGAGCTGAAGAGTCCTGTTTCGTTGGTGCATGAGACGGCTTTGAAGAGGGGTCTGTCGGTGGGTTTTGAGGTGGTTTCAGAGAATGGTAAGCCACACATTAGAACATTTACGACTAAATGCATTGTTGGAGAAAAAGTGACACTGGGCGAGGGCTCGTCGAAGAAAGTATCGAAAAAACGAGCAGCTGAACTCATGCTCGATGAACTCAAGAGACTACCCCCTATTCCTGGTAGCGTCCAGAATAGGGCAATCAGGCTGAAGAGAAAACCACCGGCCACTAAGAAGAAGTCACGTAATTTAATTAAGGATTATCAAGAGCCTAGATCTGAGACAGAAGCGTCGGACGATGTTAATCCAATATCGCGTTTAGTACAAATACAACAGGCTAAGAGGGAGCGAGAACCTGTTTACACGTTGATTGAGGAGAAGGGTGCACCGAGGAGGCGGGAATTTCTCATGGAGGTCTCGATAGGGCAGCACTCGGCGCAGGGAATTGGATCGAATAAGAAACTGGGCAAACGAGCCGCGGCTGAGGCACTTTTAGCCCAGTTAGGGTACAGTAAACCACAGGCACAGCCGACTAAACCGTCGATCAAGACTGCGGATAATGAGAATTCTACTAGTGAAAGTAAACCGAGGAAGGTGACTTTCTTGGAGGATGATCCTAAGGTGCAGGCGCAGGAGGAGCTGCAGAGTCATGGGGGTAAGGATAATACCATCATTTGATTTTCATTTATTGATTCTTTTTATTTTCTGATGAAAAAATTTAACAACTTCTCGATCTATCGGCTAATGGTAACGACCCCGAAGAAGAAATCTCACGAGATACTGCTCGAGATACGAACAGCCTAAAATCGCACTTATTTCGAGGAATTTTTTTTACATGCAACAATCTGTTTTCCCGTTCAATTTTCACCAGGTTCCCTTGGACGTCAGTTAGTACCGGGCCTATTGTTGGTAGACGGTGGTCAGGCGAGTAAATTAAATTCGGGCCCAAGTGTTCAAGCAGTTGCTGAGGAACTCCGAGAGCAGCAGCAGAGCAGTCCCTCCGGTATATCCCCAAAAGAGCAATTGAAGTATCTAGCCCAGTTGTTGAATTTCGAAGTGGAATTCAGTGATTTTCCACAGGTAAAATTCACCATAATTACAATATCAATCTCAAAATCTCTTAATATTGAGAACGAATAGTCGTGCGAATGAAATTCGAATGAACGATCAGACTAAATAGAATGACTTAAACCAATAGACTTTTCAGGGCGCGTACAAGGAGTATCTCTCGCTGGTTTCCCTCAGCACTGATCCACCACAGGTATGTCATGGTCATGGGCCAACTACCAGCGCCAGTCGTGATCAGGCGGCACTGACAGCCCTCCGCACTCTCAGTAAATTAGGTCTCGACAGTGTCACCAAGACTAAGGTGGACAAAGCAGCGACTAATGATGCCATCAATCATATTAATAATCAGGCGAAGAATAATGTTCTTCATCAAGCGATCGAGAAGTAACGAAGCAAAATGGCTTCCTCAATGCACAATTGCCCAGTGCATCTAATGGTATAAATCAATTCTTCATGTCTTTCCTTTTAATTTTTTTTAAAGAAGAGTTCGACATAATGCTCCTTTTCGACACTTTACTATTCACGTGGTTTTCAAAAGATCTCTTCCAATGTTGTTTGGTGTCAATGAAAATACAATTTTAGTCGTGATCAATGAGCGACGGACTGCTGATCATTCGGAGAATAATCAGTCGAAACTATGGAAAAGTCTTGCTAATAGATTATCAGGTAATTAACTGGGATGGGCTGTACCCTCCACGTGTGTGACAACGGCTTGAATTTTCAATATGATCTGAATGAAATAATGAGATTTAAGGAAGACTACTGTGAGTTTTAAAAATTACGGATTTTTGGGAGTGAACATTTTCATCTTCTGCAAAATCTCAAACGGTTTATCTAAAAAAAAAGCACATTTAAAAATTTGTTTGTTAACTGCGCAGAAGGTTAAACTGATGTAATTGAAAAATGATTCAGTGGTCTCAATTTCTTTCGCTCTTTATTTATGTCATGAGATCGAAAATTTCCTCAGAACAAACTACGAATAGTAAGGGACGAAGTCATCATCTGAATTTTGTGAATTGGAAAGAACCAGCAGCAACAAATTAACTAAATGTATCATATACAGGGATCTTCACTTCAGTAATTTGTGATTTTTTTAAGTTATCGTAGTCTCCCCTTGATGAAGTTGGGCTCATTCCAGCCGTGAAAATTGCACCGAGTTTGCCACATTGCACTCTCTAATCAGGAGTTATTGAATATTTTTAAAAAGGCCATTTTGACGGACTCTCCTCTTAATTAATTGAAAAAAAAAAAACACCCCTGCTACTATAAAAGCAAGCAGATAGAGGTGTTAATGGTCGCTTGGAATTGTGGACGCGCCTTTCTTATTTGTTAATTTTACTCGCAGTATTATTGCCCTTGCGGAAAAACATTTTCTACGAATTAATCTTGAATTATTCACGTTGCGATTTATCACTAATTATTTCTGAAAAGTTAATTCTTTCCATTCATTGAAAATTGTCGGATAGATTTGTTATCGAATGATTCTTCCGCCTAGGGTGACACGTCAACGTGTTTTTCTGTTCTGTCTGGTGATGAAAAATACAAAGAAAAAATTGTTAAAAAAAATTGAATTAGTTGATTCCACGCTCTTCATTTATCAAGCACGATCAATGAAAAAAATTAATTAAAGTGAACGAGAAAAATGGAAAAATCTGAGACAAGATTGCGGCCATTCTTCAGGGCCTGAATTGCCTCGAATGAAATTTCAAAATTAAAGTAATACGTTCTCTTGAATTTTTATTTTATTTTGCCTCGTTTCTTCATTAAGTTTAATCTATATTATTACTTGTTCTCTCTTGAAATTTACGATGAAGAAAATGAGGAGACATGAATAGAACGTATTCGAGTACTTGTCAATATCAAGTAACTTTGTTTTCAGAATTAATTTAATAAGTCTTGATTTCTCTTTTTTTCTAGTTTCCATTATTGGAGTTATTACAAACTTATTTGTGTAGAACTTCAGCCCCATTATCTCTTGAATTGTAACTTATGAATTGATACCATTAAACTTTTAATAATAATTAGAGGTAATAATCTACGATTCGTTAAAGTCTCCGTTGCTTTATGATTTACCAGCAAAATTGAACCTGAATTTTGCCCAACAATTGTAAAACAACGCCCTGAACCGTAGCCTATCACCGGAAATTAAGGAAATGAATGAAAAAAAAATGATAGATAAATGGGGAATTTATTGTAACGATTTATGATAAATGATAATGTTAGAGAACACTCTTTTGGATGACATCGGATGCCTCTGTTTCGAGGTAAGGAAATCAGGGACAGTAAAACGATTATCGACGGTTTCCTCATGAAACTGTGCGACGATGTTATTTGTCTGTTGATGTTTTTTTAATTATTCATTTTATAGTTTTTTTTACATGATGCTTCTCCCTTATTTTCTCACTGCAGCGGAGGGGGATGTGCGAGTATTTGTTGGAAATTACCCGGTGTCATTCAAACCAGTCTTATTATCATTCGTATAAGCCTAATAAATTAAATGAAAAAAAAAAAATATGAAAAATAAAAGGTCAGTGCTGAGGCTCGGCCTTTGCCAAGAAATACATGTGTACTGAAGAATTTATTTAGCCTCATGTCGACTATTGTTTATCCTCAATTATTTTTTGCCTGGACCATCTATTATATTTTTACCGAACGTCCACTGCGATACTTCAGATATGGCGATAGTTTAAAGAATCAAGAGTGGAATATGATTGGAGTGGGATATCGGGGTTACCCACCAGAACATCCACAAAAAAATAATAGAATAACGTATAGTACATTTCATGCCCGAGCCTTGGAAAAGAGATCATCGTCTCCCACGTGCAAAATTGCCTTCCGAGCCGAAGGCAAGGATGGCAAGCACGTGGGGGTGGGTGATATGTTTTCCATGGCGAGACGTGGATATTATTTTTCGTGGCGTGCGACCTGGGAAACGCCAATTTCGTGGCGCGCAGCGACACGAAAACGGCGATTTTCAGGTCCGGCGGCACGAAAATAAATTTACTAAAGAATCCTTAAATTTAATTTCTGGAGAAGTTTCTGGCGAACTTATAAAAATGCGCAATAAATGAGTTGATTCTGCTGCAGACCCGTGGTAAGACACAGAAAACATCTTTTAATATTTGAATGACGATATTCTCCGGATGTTTTCGCTATTTGAAATTTTATCCAGACCTCCTCCTATTTTCGAGAATTTTTCATAGAGAATTATTTATACTGGCAATCGACCAGGAAATAGTATATTTCCGGCCTGTCGTTATGGGGTTTTTTACTCGCGTGGAGTTTGGCAAGCCGAGCCGTAGGCGAGGCGGCCAACCACGCGAGTCAAATTTCCGTAGTGATTTTCATTTTTTCGAGTTCGGGCAAGGGCCCGTACCAATCCCCGGACGAGGAAAAGTGAAGAGCAGTATGGAAAAAAAAATATTTTCTGACGACTGTCTTTTATTTTATTAAATCCTACATGCGTCAGAAAATATTTTGGGACCATAATCTGATTTCCATTAGGCCCAATATACTTTCTCAAAAGTTTATTATTTTTTCCGTTATTAAGATCATCATGGGCTCAAAATATGCAAAATTCGGTCATGATTACCAGAATATATATAACTCTAACAGGGCCCAATGCAGTTCTATGTAATTCGACATCCCTTTCCAGCGAAATCAGAAAATTCCAAATTCATAAATTTCTAAATATCCTAACGCAATGAATTTCAACAGATCGGATTACGTGTTTGTCTCAGTAATGCTTCCTTAAAAATACAAAGAACTCAAAATAAATTACTGCCAGAAAAACCTCCTGAAACTCACCCTTACTCCACTGATTCCCAAACGAATTAATCATCCCACTGGAACTTGAAATTATTCCTCGAAACACCAGATGAAAGAGCAGTTTTTTTTATTTATTCACCTCCAATATTCTTTCTATTAAATTTGCGAAGCCGACACTTTAGTGATAATGAAAGGAACAAAAATATTAGCAAATCATCAGCGACACTTTCGAAAAGACATTCTCTTGTCAATCCTTTGGTCTTATTGTAATCTCATTCATCACTTGAAAATGTTTATTGATTAATTATTAATTTGGTATAGTCTAGGGATACCTTCATTATTGCATTAATAATTGTTTTGTTCTCATTGAGTTTATCATTTTTTCTTACTAGTAAAAACATAAGTGAACGTATTTCATCGGAGTTATTAAAAAAAAATATATAGCGCTGCCTCGTTTTATCTTAAATAATTCCCAAGTTCATTTCTCTCTTGTAATACATTAACATAATTGGCGAGCTACGTCCTGTTACGAGTTGAGTAATTCCTGTGGTTTTTAAGGCATGACTTTGCTATCGTAACGGTCGCAATGTACGTGTTGAAGGCCTCGACCGCACGACGTCCCAAACCCCTCTATTATAAATTATTAAATTTAAAAGTTGATCGAAAGAAAAATTTCTATCTAGATTATCATTCTTTCCACAGCAGTTTCAAATATTCCTTCAGGATTTTTTAGGTGAGAAAGTGCACAAATGGGACACTGAGTCGAGATATCGAGGCTGATGGCATTGAGAAATCGTGAGAGAAACAATAATAATTCTATTTTTTTTGCACCTCATTCATTAATTAATCTTTAATTACCATTAATTCTGAAAATTTTCAAAAAGCAAAAGATATTCTTACTGATTACGATGTTATTCATTACATTCTCATTGTACCGTGTTCCCACTCAACTAAATTTCGACTGTTTTTTGTTGTCTGTTTTCTCCTGACTATTAAGGCCAGGGTCTGCAGGTTTTTGTTAGTTTTTCAATAGTTTTTCATTCAGAGCACAATAAATATTTCACCATCAAATTTTGGCAGATTTAGATAAACCATTTAAACTAATTGAATGTTTTTTTTTTTCAAAATGACTTCTGAGAAGTCCTATCCTCTTTTTGTGGTTTAACCAGGATTTCTTAGGAACGAATCATGTGAAATCAAAAAGTACAATATTTTCCTAATCAGTATCGATTTGGCTTGCAAATAGACTATCGTGAGATTTTTTTGCACTTTTATTTGTTTATAACTTTTTTAAATAGCGATAAATATTTCCGTGTGCAGCCGTGAAAGCAAAATCTATACAGATTAAGAAAGGATTTTACTTTTTCATTGCAGATGATTCGTTCGCGAGAAATCCTGTGAAACCCACGAAAAGAGCACAATTTGCAGCAGCCATTTTTAAAGTCGCCATTTTGAAAAAAGAAATGATAAAAAACAGTTTTAATTAGTTCAAGTTGTTCACTTTAATCTGTCAAAATTTGATTTTGAAGTATTTTTTATACTCTGAATTAAACAGAATTGAAAGAAAAATTAAAAAAAAACCTGCAGAACCTGTCCTTAAAATGATTAATTTTATTTTTATTCTCTCGTTGAGTTTGAAATAGTATATTTCGTAACAAGTGAAAAAAAATGGTTTTTGGCGAGTGAGAGGATTATACCACGAGCCGAAGGCGAGGGATCTAATCCCACGAGTCAAAAACCACTTTTTTTCACGAGTTACGAACATAATTTTTCATCTCAATGTGTCGGAAAAGTAACTTTTCCGACACATTGAGATGAAAATACGATTTTGAAACACCTTTGCCAAAATGAAAGGTGTTGTTGGAGACATATATATCTACATATATATATATTTCAACTGTCGGACATGAGTTTATATGTGGTATGTGCCAGATTTGATAATTATTATTTCCTCATGATTTAATCTTTCTTTTATCCTTAACGTGACGTTTGTTTTCTCTTCATTCCTTATGGGATCCACTTGTGGGGAGGGGAGGGTTAGAGACATGGGCACCAATGAGTGAAAAATCAAACAATATTTGTCATTTTAAATCATTTGGTAACTAGATGTTGTCTCATGCCACTGCAATAAGGAAGATGTGAAGAATTACGATTGGTGTTAGGCTAAAAGGTACTACCCTCTGGTGGCTGGGACAGTTTCATGTTTTCTTTGAGGGTCATTAAACGACGCAACTCTTGGAGAACTGTCTTGATTGTGTACTCGCGCTGCCACTTTGCGAGTACTGGTACACTGCGATTGTCCACCTGAATGTATTTAAAATATTGATTATTTAAATCAAAAATTGGAATAACTAAACAAAGAAAAAAAATCCGCAAGTGATAATTTCATAAAAAAAATCTAACGAGAAAATTCCATTGAACTTGAATTGAGCCGATTCTGTCAACAAATTTTGCAATTTATTCGCACGATTTTAAGATAGAAATGTTTAATAAATATTCTAATATAAAAAAAAAATGAATATATATTTTGTAGAGTTTGACTCCAATTTATTTACTAAGAATGTCCCATAGTAATGTCCTTCAAGTAATCAAAAAAATCTTTTGCCGTACTGCTTCTAGAGCTTTCTCGTACGGGAATTGGTATTACATACTTCCCAAACTCGAAAACTCTAAAATCACTACGGCAAAATATGATGAAAAAACCCCATAACGCCCATCCGGCAATATACTATTTCTGCCTACATGGATCGAAAGTGAGCATTCCAACCTCGCTTCGCTCGGTTCGAAACGCTCGCTTTCGTCCATTTTGGTAGAAATAGTATATTTCACACTCTCGTTGTATTTTGTATTTTCCTCACTCCTCGGTCCATGTAGACATAAAAATCGCATTCAACCCTCGCGAGAAGAATCAGACAAGCATTCCCCACGTGCTTACAACCCTTACCTTCGGCTCGGGTCGTAATATAGCACGTGAGGACGACTTGTCTACTTTTCCTCCCTGGGTGAGAAATATACTATTCCTGATGTTTGCTCGTAAACCAATTAATTATAAAGAAGATTAAACAATGAGCATTAAATCAATGATTTTCATCAGGCATACGACTGAAAAGATGAAAATAATAATTTATTACCGCTCCAGTGGTTATGTTGATGCAATTCATATTAATCCTGCTCAGAAACCTCACATTTGGAGCATCATCAGGATATCGTTGGCCGCAGTCTATCTTTAAACTATACATTCTATTCTCGTATGGCGTCTGGAAGTAAAAAAGCAGCATTATTTTCCATCGTTTTCCTCAAATTGTTCAATAAACATCTTCTAGCAGATGGAAAAAGTCAAGATGCTCACCCTGGGCGGTCCAATGATCATTCCAGTCCAATGAGTGAGAGTCATGTCGTCATCATTTTCCAGTCCCCAACTAATGGTACCATCCCCTACCCCTTTCTGCCCCTGCTCTAATTCCTCCAGTAGACGAAAGTTCCTCGGAACAACTGAAAAAAAAATGATAATCAGTCCATTAATTACGACATGAGTCGATGCTCGTCCAGCAATTCCTGAAATTATAAACAGTTTTGAATTAACCGAAATTTTAGTTCTGGAGGGCCCAAAATGGCAATTCCCTCAGGTTCCACGAGAAATTTCGGAGACAAAAATTATCTTCTTACTTTGCTCCATGATGCGCGAGAGGAAAGTGACTAGTTGCTGTCCAATTAAACAACTTTCTATCAAAACACGAAATATGAACTTTTCTTTGCATTATAGGCTTTTATTACAAAAACTCGCAAATTATTGAGGCTCTGAAGTCCTTACTTTGGACTTATCGATGTTGTACAATAATAGTATATTAAAGTACAAGACTGATAAAAATTTTAATTTATTTAATTTTGTTTCGCTGGAATCCAGGGAATTTTATCACTGAAAATTCATGATTCCCTTGCAAATTGGATATTTATTGGTCCGTGAAAATTAATAGAAATTCAAAAAATTCTATCCAAAGTATTCCTGAATTTTTAGGCCACTGACACTGAATATAATTTCAGGAAAGAAAATTCATGAAAATTCAGATTTTTTACTGAATATTCAGTGTAACTCGGTACTGAATACACATATACTCATTCCTTTAGGAATTTAAGTACATTGAAAGATTTACCCCTAATAAAAATGCAGTATCACTCTCCTCAAAATTACTGGGGAACTGTCCATGAAATTTCATTTCTTTCTACCAGTGACGATCACAAATTGCGTATAAGCCGAGTCGAGAACGAACTCCATAGTATCTTATGCATCAAAGAAGAAAAAAGGGTCTCCTAATCCCCATGAGAATTACCGACCGAAGCGAAAGCCTCTACCCTACTCGCGTAATTTAACACGTGGAAATCATAAAATAAACGTATTTGACACATGTGTTCTTCCACCCTAAAATATCGCATTCAATAAAAGAGCACATGCGTTTGTGTCAAGGTTGATTGTAACAAAAAAAAAGTCCTGAAATCAATGTGAAAATACATCTCACGAAATCCTGACCATGAGAAACAAAATTGTTTACTCCATTCCAGCAAAACTGCTGTCACAATTTTTTTCAATCTGCAGAAATATTGCTTTCGATTTTTGGGAAATAACTAAATATCCTTGGAATGAGTCCAGGTATTATACTCTGAGAATGTCTGTCAGTCTTTTCTAGGTTAAGTTTTCCTCAAGCATCGAGTCAGCCAACGGCCATTCCATCGTCTACTCCACCGAAAAAAATTAATAAATTTCCTCTACTGAACTGAGAAATAACCTCAAAAACAAGGAAAATACCCATTAAAATGAATTACCAGTCAAGTGAGTGTGACATTGACTCAGGACTAATGACCAAACTGTCAAACTTCTTCTTGAAGTCAATCCCCCAACAATTGAATTACCATAATTACCCTTTGGGAGCGACAAAGGGGATACTCCGGAGTGGTAAACTATCGCAGTCCACAACATTCACTCCAAACCATTAAATTCTTCATTTTATGATTTTGACTTACCAACACCGGCCATGGGCACCGCCATGATCACGAATATCTGCTGGGGCACGTTATTATTTCACCAAAACAGCCGGATATCCTGCCGGTTTATGGATTAATTTAACAGATTAAGGATTTATCCTTTAATAAACAATTACCACACGAGTTTATCTAATTTTATATATCTATTGTCTGCGTTGAATTACTGTGGACGAGTGTGTGTCGTTAATTCGAGGAGATTTTTTTCTACCAAAAATTACCTACAACCAACCTCCCTGAGGTTGCCCCCGTCTCTGTGGCTGAAAAGACTGGGAAGGTGGAAATTATTATAGATGGAAGAGACTACGCCGTATTCCGATTTGCGATTGCACTGGCAGTAGGTTGAACAGCTACCTATAGTTAGCGGGGGAGGTGCAGGTATGCAAATTTTGGTTATTGCAATCTCTTGGTGGTTCGAAGGTGGTTAAAGGTAGTGTATTTTTAGCT